>ML298422.1:56582-99432 GCA_005239495.1 Nicotiana undulata | reverse complement strand
CATCAGAGCTTCGAGGTATACACTGGCGTTCGTGGATCCCGAGGCTTCTTTCCTTTACCGCGTTATTGTCTTCTTCTTATTTCAAGACAGTGTTGTATTTTCATTTCCAGACTTGTATTTAATATTCCAGTAGTTAGTCCGCGAGATTGTGACACCCCGGATTTGGGAAGTTTTACGTTATCTTATGATTGTTATGTTTCTCTTTTCCGCATTCAAGTTTTATTAATTTTATTATCGATGTTGGGGAAGGTACGTTATTGATGTACGGTGAAACTTGTTTCCCACTGTTATCCCAGTATATGATGAAGATTGGTTGAGGCTGAGGAATTAGCATTTCATTTCGTACTAAATGATTTTAATTGCTATTACAAGTTACACGTTGGCTGGCCTAGCGGGTTCAACGTTAGGCGCAGTCACGGCCTAAAGGGTGGGAATTTGGGTCGTGACAGTTGAGGTGGATGAGTGTTGATTGTGGGTGAGAATGATATATGGTGATCGGAGTGGTGGGGATAGTGAGTGGTGATGGTCGATAATGGTGGAGGCTATGATTGAGGATGATGGTGGCGTGGTGGTGGTGGTGGTGGGGGGGTTGAGTATGGTGGTGGTGGGGTTGAGTATGGTGGTGGTGGTGGCAGGGCGGTAGTTGATACTGTTAGGCGGTGGGCCAGTTAATAATGAATATGTGATACCACTTAATGAAATTAAGTCTCTGTTATAGATCTTAATCATACAGATCTATTCAGACCCATTAAGTGATTGTGAAGTAAAAAAAACAAACACACTTAATGATGAAGATCTGAATAATTAAGATTCAGACTTAAATGTATGAGATCTGAATGATTAAGATTCATACCTCCATTAAGTGCAAACAAATGAGGTCTTACTCTCTCTTGGCTATGAAAATCTGGGTGTGAGCACTGCCCGAGATCCCTTGAGGTCCTTAGGGAACTTTGACACACTCGGATTATGTGTAAGGCTGTGAAGCAATGATGGCATTGAGAACTTCTGGAGATCTTGGGCCTATTATGAAGGCTCCCTATAGTTAACTTCTTCTTTTTCTTTTGGTTATGTAATTCAGGTTCAAAGGCTTGTAATAATCTTTTGTAAAGAACAATTATGGGGTGGATAGTGAAAATGGATGGGGATATGCATGTTGTAGTATAAGTAATGGGTAGAGATTTTGTTTTTAGGTTTACTTTCCATATGTGCAATAGCAACCATGTTTAGGTACAACATGCCCAACATGCCATGCATATCATGTCACTTAAGTATTCAACATCTCATCACGCGTAGAAATCTTGTCTATAGGGTGAATAAACAACAGCAGAATATGGCTATCATATCCTGCTCATGTCTATCTGTTTTGAAAATCACTTAGAAATCTTTTTCATATGATTAATAATAACAACAAAAACTGCTAATATGTGATTCTGTTCACGTTGGTGTATCCTAAAAATGTAATCTTGCCTTGGAGTAACAAATCAACATTAGTTGTTATTCATGCACTAACCATGCTGCCATGCGCATTTAGAAATCCTATTTTAGGATAAATAACCTAATGAGCATACTATCTTTGCATATTCTGAAAGTCATGTTTAATGCTGTAATATTTGTGCATATAGAAATCCTGTTCAGGATAATGCATCACTTTGAATTCCTACCTGCGCATTAGACATCATGTTTCAGGATCTCATGCTCGCTTAAGTACACCTAGCTTAACTATTAATGCATACGAATGGTAATGAATAGCTTCGTTTAGTTTTCTAAATAACTGAATATGATTTTGTGTACTGAACACCTAGAACAACATGTTTAGGTAATATAGTCTCAAACAATTTTTCTCCCTTTCTGAAGTTGGTATAATGTCTCACACCTAGGCAAGCCTCAGGTGATCAAACTGTCAAAACTGGAAATCCGCTCTTTTGTATATGCTGCCTAATACTCAACAGGTTTTAAACCAGTAGGAAAACTGATTAGGGTCCTTTCTGAGTCATAAGACAAATCTGAATATCTGCCTACATTCTAAGATCACCTAGATATCATGCTTTAGGGTTTGAATTAGCAACATTGCCCCTAATTTGTGTATGAGACATGTTGTTTATGTGTACTGTGTGTGGAGGAATATTTGAGCCTTTACCTTGCCTTCCATGCTTCCCTTTATTTTTAGTCTTACTTGTTTATCATATGTTGCCTTAGCATTTTCACCTTTCAAACCTGAGGGTCTGCTTAGTACCCCCCTTATAAGATAGAAGTCCTAAAATCCTCCAGGACTAATAGGAAAGGGGCGGGTAACAACATGCAATAGAGTTCGTGACCAACACGCGCTTTAGTTACCTACACGGGGTGGGAAAGGGTAGAATATGGATATGATGACCGGTGCGCTAATACCACGTGTATCCCCTCTTTGAGGAGTGTCGTACTGGGTATTGTATTGAGATGATCCATATTGTAAAACCTAGGATATCCTTTACTTTCACATGCTTAGATTATAAATCTTTTCAAAATCCAACTTTTTTCACTAATTGTTTTCAAACATCTGTGTACTTAGACTTAAATCCCTATTATTTGAGCCCTACTTATTTTCTAAAATTGTACAAATTCACAATAAAGCTGTTTGGCCGGAACCACATTTGTGGATCCTGAGGTGTGCCTAACACCTTCCCCTGAGGATGATTTCAAGCCCTTACCCATCTCTGGTTACCAAACGTAGTTATAAATGAACCCCTTAGGTGCCCTAACGCACCTAGAAAATCGTTAGGTGGCGACTCTTCAAAACGCTAAACCCCTTTCCCAAAAGGAATGAGTTGTCTCAACCAATGTCATAAACTCGGACTCCGCGAGGAAAAAGGGGGCGCGACAGCATGGCGACTCTGCTGGAGATTATAGGCTTTTACCGTTACAAACCGCTTTGTGAATTTGTCTGAGTTTGATATTTGTACCCTTTCCTTTTCCCTTTTATGTACAATTAATTGTTTATCTCTTTCAAGTATTTATTCCTTCCCGAAAACAAAACTGACATGTTTCTTTGTTTTCCTTTGCAACCACTTTAAATTATAACGATTGTATTTACCGCTTCCTTAACGCGCAAATACATGACAACCTGCTTTTAATGCTTATTATTGCATAACCATGCTCAACATTCATACTCCACTCGTGCCAAACAAATACTATAGCAACGCTTGATGAGTGGTTGCACTCTTCCTATATTATCACCCCTAAATTCGGAAAGGCTTATTTGCGGTAAAACTAGTCGATCAGCGATGCAGTCGACGGTTCCGTGCCTTTCCCCCTTGAGTTGTCCGCTCAAGGGTACCAGTCTAAAACCCCATAGAAACCTTACCCTGTTACATTGTTGCATGCATCATGGTAAAACATAGCCAAGCTAAAGTGTTGTCCGCACAATAGCTTTTAAGAAAGCCTTGTCCAAAGTCCACTGGGTTTCCTAAACCCAAACGGACGTCGTCACATTCTGTGCATTTATATGGAGAACTAAATGCTTCATACTAATTGTTGATATTACATAGTCGAGTCTGGTGGGGGTAAGGGCCTAACCTTGTTTGCCTTGCAGAAATATGAGACACGAAGTCCCCGGATTCGGCATGGTCTCCAATATCCACCCAAGACTGCTGAGTTGGTGGGAAGATCTACACTCTAGTGACAAATATCTCGTCAGAAAATACTTGGTCAATCTACCATCTCTCCTAGAAATCCAGCCTAACAACATGGTAATAGAGGCTGTTACCCTGTTCTGGGATTGTGAAAGGGCCATGTTCTGCTTTTGGGGCATTGACATGACACCTTTGCTAGAGGAAATAGGAGGATTGGCTGGTCTAGTTTGGGAAACCCCGAGTTTGCTAATGCTTGAGAACTCACAGGCAAGGGTTTCCTAAAAATGATGGGTTTGAAGAAGAATACAGAACTGGTATGCTTAAAGGAATCATACATCCCTTTTAACTACTTGTACGAAAGGTACGATCACAACAAATCATATTGTACCTACCACGATGAGTTTGCTATCACATCCTTGGGACACATCCATCGCAGGGCATCCGTCTTCATGTTTTGCTTCTTGGGTTTGATCGTGTTTCCAATGAAGAAGGAGAGAATCCATACTAGACTGGCCATGGTAACCAAGACACTAATGGAAGGAATTGGTGGGAATAACTTCAGCATTGTGCCCATGATCATTACAGACATATATCGAGCCTTGGAAAAGTGTCAACGAGGAGCAAGACATTTCAAAGGCTGCAATCTACTACTTCAGCTTTGGCTTATGGAACACCTCCAAAAGGGAGAATACCAAAAAGAGTTTTAGGGAAGGGCGTGGAATGACCACATCCTTTTCCACCATCCGAAATGAATCAATTACATCCCCGAGATGTTCGCTCAGCCTGAGAATGCCGAAGAATGGGTCGAGCTCTTTGATAATTTGACTGAAGAACAGGTTTAATGGATGTTCGAGTGGTTTCCGAAAGAGGAATTCATTGCCCGTTCCAGAGATGCACCGTTCCTGATACTGATTGGTCTAATAGGAACATACTCTTACGTCCCTCTTCGAGTTATGATGCAAGCAGAAAGGAAGCAAGTCATACCTAGGGTCGACAAGATGGGCCATCTTCGAACAGACTTCCAAGATGATGATAGTCCTCACAAGTGCCAGGCCCAGCACATGTGGCACTGCAAGATTGTACTGGAGAGGGACACTATCGATCCAGACAAATATCATGCCGGTTGTACCCCTTTCTATTCTGGTTGGTTGGAAGATAATTGGGATGGTCTGGGCAAACCAGGGTTCATTCAAGGCCACAGGGTTATAGATGAAAAAGCTGAGGCGCAAGTCAAATTCAACCAGCTCCGCAAAAGGATATGTGAATGTGAGGATGAGCACCGCGAAATACATGAGTCTAATAAGAAGATGATCGAGGAGTGGAAAGACATGGCTATCAGCACCAACAAGAGGTTAGGATATTTGGAACGAGGTATAGTTGAGTTGGAGGAAAAATTCATCAAAAGGGTCGAAGACTGTCAAAAGGCTGAAGGGATCGAAGGTAGACATCTAGCCAGGGCATACCTGTTGCTGGGATTTCGCAAGCTGGGAAAGCTGTTCGAGGGAAGCAAGAATTCCGAGTCTGGGGAAGGTCCTTCTGGGACAAAGTAGATAGGAATGTATTTCTTTTCTTTATCAATGTAATAAGGCCAATGGCCATTAGTGACCTTTACTTCCTGTCTATTGAGTGTCATTTCGGGATTCGTCTATTTTATTATCAATAAAATGAGGCATTTAGCATTTTAAGTTCTCCAAATCTATTTGTCGCTCGGCCTACCTTAGGCACAAAAGAGGTCCCCAAATCAGGACGCACTTTACATTCTCGCAATATGTGTTTAAATACTGCAATACTTTTCATAATCCTCACTGACTTGGCTATTTTTTGTTTTTGTTTTGTTTCTTTTATTTATTCCCCTACCCTACGGTTAGTTCGTACATTGTGGCATCATTAACTTACCTCAAAAGATCCAGAGGCCCTCCACCCACTCCTCCTCCTAGTCCTCCCAAAGGCAAGAACAAAGGCAGGAATAAAATGGAAGATTTAAACAACGTCAGGAAGGAAATCACAGCTGAACGGGTTGAGGCCACTGATGGCCAGGGTATTAGGGTTCCCAATGAGAATATGTCACCACTTGAACAGAAGCTATTGAAATTCCAAGAAGAGCTTGATCAGGTTCGAAATCTGGCCAACCTGTCATTTTCCCTCAACGACCCAGACGTCAACTTCCCCAACACTCAAAACCCTACACCTCCTTAGAATGTCCCAAAACAGCATAATCATCCCGCACCTCACCATCATGCTATTCAACCAAAGAACCAAACTCTCCCAACGTAATGCAATGCCTGTCATACCCCAAATAACACTCCACTACTTATCCCAGAGCCTCAAGACTCCACAAACGACCATTTACACACCCATGCATCAGGATACCCTAACAATCCTATCTACGTGGAGACCATTCTGCACTCCACTCCACTTGTCCCATACACATATGAGTCTGATGAAAAGGACCTGCTTATCAAGAACTTGGCCGAGGAACTTAGGAAGCTGATCAGCCGGGTTCAAGGCATTGAGGGAATCAAGGGAGTCGAAGGGCTGAATTATGAGGACCTATGCATACAACCTGATGTCGAACTACCTGAGGGGTACAAACCTCCGAAGTTCGAAATGTTGGACGGTACAAGTGACCCAAGGGTCAATCTAAGGACCTATTGCAACAAGTTGGTTGGAGTAGGGAAGGATGAAGGGACCCGTATGAAGCTGTTCATGAGGAGTCTGAAAGAAGATGCATTAACTTGGTACATCAACCAAGATCCCAAGAAGTGGTCGAACTGGGTGAGCGTGGCATCTGACTTTATGGACATATTCATATTTAATACAGAAAACGCACCAGACGTGTTCTATATTCAGAATTTGAAGAAGAAGCCCACAGAGACATTTCGCGAGTATGCTACTATCACGCCCCAAAACCGAGGGACACGACCGGCGCTCGACCGGGTAGCCCCAGTCAAGCGGACTTGGATTCTCTTTTCCATCCCACATATTACCCCGTGATTCCAATGTACATTATTCAATTATAATTTAAACACATTCTTACAACCTGGAATTAAATTCTAGATTTCTGTCATTACCCACATGTGGTACAATACTTACAAAATATACATAACATACAGGTTTACTTTACGTGGTCTGTAAGTTATACTGCCCAAAATACATATGTACATAACCCATATTTCCTGTCTACGGAGCCTCTAAGAGTACAAAGGAGTTATATAATACTTGCCGGTAACACGGCTTCGGCTATACCTTACACAAATACCAAAATGAAAATCCGGAAGAAGAGGTGGCATGAACCACACATGGCCCCGAGAGGAAAGGGGCTCACCAAAACAGCTAATGGGACGTAGAGGAGGCACTACTGTTGGTGGCCTGGAGTACCTGCTATAGAACCACCTACAATCATCACAAGAATGTAGCGCCCCCGACAAAAAGGACGTAGTATATTTGAATTGTACTGGTATGTATGAACAAACTTTACTCTAAGTGAACTCAACAATGCACAGGCAAGAGACAGACAGAGAGTCACACAATCACTGCACAAAGATATAGAAAGAAACACAATGGATGTTCCACAATTCTCACTTCATCACAATCATAATTCCACCGTTATTTCTTCTGTTGCGGCGCGTAACCCGATCCCACCTGACAATCACAATCATTTCTTATGTTTATGTTGCGGCGTGCAACCTGATCCCACCGGAAAATCACATCTCACCCTTATCACTTCTCACATATCACCCTTATCCCTCCTGTTGCAGCGCGCAACCCGATCCCACCAGAAAATCATACCTCATACCAACAATGACAGTTCACAATTCAATCACAAAAAAATTTCAGCAATAGGAATATAGCATCTTTACAACCCACAATACGTATAAAAAAAATCGTGCCACAATAAACCTTACCAAACAGTCAATCATATACGATATTTCCACAGCCGTTTAGTTCAATTACATCACACCACAGCTCTTTTTCGTTACTTGATACACAACCTTTAGCATATACATTCATACTCTTGGATTCATTAACCTACTAGCATCATTTCACATAGCATGGTAGTGTGGTGATCGACTAAAGAAAGACAAGGAATACATTTCACGCTTCAACACAATTTGAACAACCATTTGCACATATTCACACCAATACACGTACCGTATGCTCGAACATCACAAAGCGATTTTACCAAGATTAAAGTTAGCCATACATACATGGAGTCGAGTTTCTCTTTTTAATTTCTATCACAATTCACCGGATCGTCGGGCACCCTCAATCTATTCCACAATGTGACCTATTTCACTTAGGATTGGGAACCTCGAATTCAATTAAGCATTTCATCAAACACTATGCGATCCCTTAGGTTACTAACCCCCTTTTTGTGCATAATTACCCAAGTTCGTTTCCCCCATTACTAGGTTACGGAGTTACATTCACATGCATGCAAGGTTTCATCTTTCATTTTTCAAAACCAACCCATGAGTGCTTTATTCCCATCCAAAATATGAGAAATTGGGAGAACTAGAGTGAAGGCTTACCTTTTAGCGAAGAAGATGACTGATTACTCGATAATATCCGGGCTTGAGTGATTTTGGAAAATCAATTTGAGCGATGTTGGAACCTTCTCTCTCAAGAACTCTCTTTTTCTTCTCTCTATCTTGTTTAGAATCCGGTTAAAATTAAAGGGGGTAGGGGTTAAATGAAGCTGGGGTCGGGTATAAAAGTTTGGAAAATTAAAAGCCCGTGTCAAATATGCGGTCAGGAATGCGATCGCATTCCTGACATGCGGTCCGCAGAGCTGACCGCAGAATGGCCCCATACTCGTTATGCAATCGCATAGTGCGTCATCTATGCAGTCGCATAACACCCCTCCCCAAAAATCAAAGGCAATAATGCGACTTCTATGCAGTCCGCAGAACCGAAATGCGGTCGCAGATTGGACCGCATAGTTGTCCTTCAGTTGGGCAGTGATTCTTTAACTCTCGGGGTACTTTTTGTTCATATTAGGTCCGTTTTAGGAATTTCCATAGTAAAAACAACTCGGGGACTCGTTCGGGCATTATTTTAAGCAATAAATTTTATGGGTCTTTACATTCTCCCCGTCTTACAATCATTCGTCCTCGAATGAGTATTTGGAAATCAATTAGTTTGAAAGCATGATATGAAATTTCCAGATTTTTTTTACAAACTCCGATTATGTCAGAAAATATTTGCCAGAGTTTCCTTTGTAATTAGGCTTATCTACCTGTCTGAGAGCCCCGAAACACATTTCCAAGCACTATTACACAATTTTAACCATTCAGTAGCTCACACACCAAGTTGTTACCTCAACAATTTACAAGTATTTGGTCACTTTATCAACTACACATAACTCATTCTCCTTACCTCACAATTGCACATGATTCAATCAGTGTGACTTACTTGCACATAACTTTGGGCGCGCCATACAGTTCAATCACCTCAATAGATCATAAACAATTCAATTAACCATTACCAATCTACACTACCATTAATCACTTACTCAGCACATTTGTTTCACAAAACTTTTATTTGCTTTAAAGAGTTGCACACCACCCATTTAATAACCTCATATACAGTTTTAGCACGCATTGGAAAGTTACAACAATAAGGCAATTAAGGAAAATGGGGTGTCTTTGCACGAATCGGAATACAACATCAAATTGCCTTGGGGCAATAATTCGCACGATCACTACTAGACTTGTTCAAACAGATGGGGATGTTTTTCTCTCATTTCTTTCTCTGCTTCCCACGTGGCTTCCTCGACTCGTTGACTTCGCCACAACACTTTAACAGAAGAAATCTCTTTGTTTCTCAATTTATGGACGTGCCTATCAAGAATAGCAACCGGAGCCTCTTCGTATGATAACTCTTTATTAACCTCAATAGTCCCAATTGGCACGATGGCGGATGGATCTCCAACCACTTTCTTCAACATAGACACATGGAACACTGGGTGCACTAATGACATTTCATGGGACATTTTTAGCCTATAAGCCACCCGTCCAATCCTTTGAGCGATCCGATATGGCCCGACGTACCTAGGGCTCAACTTCCCTGTCTTCCCAAACCGCATCACTCCTTTCATGGGAGACACCTTCAAGAACACCCAATCATCTACCTGGAACTCCAATTCTCTTCGACGAACGTCCGCATAGGATTTTTGACGACTCTGGCCGGTTTTCATCATCTCCTGAATGACTCTAACTTTCTCCATAGCTTGGTGCATAAGATCTGTCCCTAACAATTCTGCCTTACTAGTTTCGAACCATCCAATCGGAGATCTACACCTTCTTCCATACAATGCCTCAAATGGGGCCATCTGAATACTAGCATGGAAGCTGTTATTATAAGCAAACTCGACAAGTGGAAAATGATCATCCTAATCACCCTTGAAGTCTAAAACACAAGCCCGTAGCATATCTTCAAGCCTCTGAATAGTCCGATCTTCCTGACCGTCGGTCTGTGGATGGAAAGCCGTGCTGAGATTTACCTGAGTACCCAAACCTTGCTGAAATTTCCGCTAAAATTTAGCTATGAACTGGGCCCCTCGATCTGAGATAATAGAAACTGGAGTGCCATGAAGTCTAACTATCTCCTTGATGTACAATTGAGCATGTTGTTCCGCTGTGTCGGTGGACTTGACTGGCAGAAAGTGGGCTGATTTGGTGAGTCGATCCACTATCACCCAAATTGAGTCGAACCTGCGTTGAGTGCATGGTAACCCTACCACGAAATCCATATTGATCATCTCTCATTTCCACGTCGGTATTTCCATAAGTTGAGTTAATCCACCGGGCCGCTGATGCTCGGCCTTCACCTGCTGGCAATTCGGACATCTAGACACAAAGTCCGCCACACCCCTCTTCATACCGCTCCACCAATAAATTTCCCGGAGATCATGATACATCTTCGTAGAACCTGGGTGCACAGAATACCTGGAGCTATGAGCCTCCGCCATTACCCTCTCCCGAAGATTATCTACATCTGGAACACATATCCTACCTTGACATCGCAACACTCCATCATTGCTGCCGAGTGAAAATGCCGAAATCTTGTTATTCAGAATTTCCTCCTTCAACTGTGCCAATGCTGGATCAATAAACTGCTTTTCTTTGACTTCCGCTACAAGTGACGATTATGCCCCATTATGCACCATCACCTCCCCTTCGCCTGAGGTCAAAAGAAAAACCCCCAAACTGGCCAATTGATAAACCTCCCGAGCCAAGGGCCTCTAATCCACTTCCAAATGAGCCAAACTAGCCATAGACTTCCGACTGAGAGCGTCGGCCACCACATTCGCCTTTCCTGGATGGTACAAGATATTCATATCATAATCCTTAAGAAATTCTAACCACCTCCGCTGCCTTAGATTCAGTTCTTTCTGCTTAAATATTGAAGACTCTTGTGGTCTGAGAACACGTCTACATGGACTCCATAAAGATAATGCCGCCAAGGTTTTAATGCAAACACCACTGCCGCGAGCTCCAAATCATACGTCGGATAATTCTTCTCGTGATTCTTGAGTTGCCTTGAAGCATACGCTATAACCTTCCCATGTTGCATCAACACACACCCCAAACCAACCCTTGAAGCATCGTAATAAACTACAAATCCCTCTATACCTTCTGGCAAGGTCAATACCGGTGCCGAAGTCAATCTCGACTTCAATTCCTGAAAACTTTTCTCACAAGCGTCGGACCACTGGAACTTCACCGCTTTCTGCGTCAATTTAGTCAATGGGGAGGCGAGGGTAGAGAATCCCTCCACAAACCTCCGATAATACCCAGCTAGACCCAAGAAACTGCGAATCTTTATCGGGGTCGTTGGTCTAGGCCAATCCTTCACTGCCGCGATCTTCTGGGAATCAACCTGAATCCCTTCTCTGGAAACAACATGACCCAGAAACGCGACTGATTCTAGCCAAAACTCACATTTCGAAAATTTAGCATACAACTGTGATGATGAAGAGTCTGCAGGACTGCCCTGAGGTGATTAGTATGATCTTCCCGACTCCGCGAGTAGACAAGGATGTCATCAATAAAAACAATCACGAAGGAGTCTAGAAATGGCTTGAAAACCCGATTCATAAGATCCATGAAAGCTGCTGGAGCATTGGTCAGCCCAAAGGACATTACCAAAAATTCAAAATGACCATAACGAGTCCTGAAGGAGGTCTTAGGAATATCCTGCTCTCTGATCTTTAACTGATGATACCCATACCGTAAATCAATTTTGGAGAAGAACCTCGCTCCTTGCAATTGATCAAACAAATCATCTATTCGAGGGAATGGATACTTGTTTTTGATAGTGACTTTGTTGAGCTGTCGATAATCGATACACATCCGAAGCGAATCGTCCTTCTTTCTGACGAAAAGAACCGGAGCGCCCCACGGCGACACACTTGGCCGAATGAATCATTTTTCTAATAAATCCTTCAACTGCTCCTTTAACTCCCTCAACTCTATTGACGCCATTCTATATGGTGTAATAGATATAGGCTGCGTATCTGGCAATACATCAATACCGAAATCAATCTCCCTATCTGGCGGAATCCCTGGGAGCTCGTCCGGAAACACTTCAAGAAACTCATTCATGACTAGCACGGACTCGGGGGCCGACACTTCTGAAGCTGTGTCCGCGACCCGGACCAAATGATAGATACATCCCTTCTTAATCATCTTCTAAGCCTTAAGGTAGGAAATAAACCTACCCTTTGGCACCACACCATTCCTCTTCCACTCAATAACCGACTCATTAGGAAACTCGAGTCTCGGGACTCTCGTTCGGCAGTTGAGTTTAGCAAAGCACGAATAAAGCCAGGCCTTCCCATAATAATATCAAAATCTACCATTCCAAGCTCAATAAGATCGGTCGTGGTAACGCGACCACATACCGTGACAACACAATTCTTATAAACTCGCGCTGCTGTAATAGAATCACCAACCGGAGGCGATACAGAGAACGACTCATGAAGCTGTTCGGGTTCTATCCCAAAACTTGAAGCAATAAACGGGGTAACATAAGACAAGGAGGACCCCGGATCAATAAGAGCATAAAAATCAAGTTCTTGAACATTCAGAATACCTGTAACAACATCTGGAGAAGCCTTCGTGTTCTGGCGACCACTCAAAACATAGAATCGGCTAGGTCCACCTCTACCACGAGCCCCACCCCTAAATGCACCACGTCCTGCTGGAGCTTGAGGACGCACTGAAGATGTGGCGGCTGAAGAACCGGATGACTGGGAAAATCCCCTACCCATGCCCTGGCTGGGCGCACGACAATCCCACTGAAGATGACCCCTCACCCCACACCTGTAGCATATCGGGCGATCCAAATAACAAGCCTCAATATGGAACCCTCCGCACTTAGGGCACGTAGCCCTCCCCTGCTGCTGGAACCTTCCTCCGGGACGACCTGACTGATGGGGTGTCCTGCTGTCGGATCCTGGTCTCCAATGACTATTTGGCTGATAACGGTGCACGGATGGCGGTGCACTGGCTGAGGACCGTGCATAATACTGGGATGGCTCTGATGGCCCCCTCCCCTGAACTGGTCTCCCCCTGCTACTACTCTCCCTGTCTGCCCGTATCTTCAACTTTCTAGCCTCGTGACCTGGGCGAATCCCCACGATCTTTCCATAATTTATATCCGAGTGTAAAGTCGCTGTAGCAGCCTCATTCACAACCAAAAGGAATGAGACCTTGAACAAATCGTCGAACTCGAGCATCCATGGTCGACACTAACTGAGGAGCATACTTGGACAACCTTACGAACTCCATGTGTTACTCCCAAACACTCATACTGCCCTGCTTGAGGACCTCAAACTCAGTAGCACGGGTTTCCACAGTCTCGGCAGGCAAAAGGTGATCCATGAACGCATCCACCAACTCGTCCCATCTAGCCGGAGGACTTCCCTCCCCATGGGAACCCTCCCACATCTCAAACCAGGAATATGCTGCTCCCCTCAGCCTGTACGAAGCTAACTCGACCCCCTCTATCTCTGTAGCCTTCATCACCCGAAGGGTCTTGTACATCTCATAAAGAAAATCCTGTGGATCGGCCACTGGATCCGTACCTGAGAACTCTAGAGGGGCCAACCGCAGAAACTGGTTCACTCTAGAGCCGACGAAATCTCCCTGTCCGCTGGAGGACGCAGGGGTAGCATGAGATCTTTGGGCCTGAGCAGCCACCAACTGAGTCAACATATGAATAGCTCCTCTGAGGTCCCCCTCGGACGTACCGGGACCGTAAGCTGGAACCGTAGAGGGATCATGAATATCAGCGGGAGGGATTGCAGCACCCTCCGCCGCCGCAGGAACATGAATGCTTTGATCCGGAATAGAAGGGTCAGACAGATTCAAGGTCGGGGAGTCACTCTCACTCGCACTATCAGGTACATGATTCACAACCACACTTGGGGTGGCATTGGCCTCAAGGCCGAGTCGAGCTCTCTTCTTTGGTGCCATTACTGAATATTTTTGGAACAAAGCACGAATTAGGCAAGTATATTTTTCACTTTCCGGTTCACCGCACGATATAGAATAACAATAAAAGGGTAATTTCCTAAATGTCCATGTAGCCCCCTAATTATAGATGTGGTCGACTACACACCGATAAGAAGGGCTCTACTAGACATGGCTCCCAGACATCCTAGGACTCTTTTAAAAACCTTAGGCTCTGATACCAAGTTTGTCACGCCCCAAAACCGAGGGACACGACCGGCGCTCGATCGGGAGCCCCAGTCAAGCGGACTCGGATTCCCTTTTCCATCCCACGTATTACCCCGTGATTCCAATGTACATTATTTAATTATAATTTAAACACATTCTTACAACCTGGAATTAAATTCTAGATTCTGTCATTACCCACATGTGGTACAATACTTACAAAATATACATATTATACAGGTTTACTTTACGTGATCTACAAGTTATACTGCCCAAAACACATATGTGCATAACCCACATTTCCTGTCTACGGAGCCTCTAAGAGTACAAAGGAGTTATATAATACTTGCCGTTAACAAGGCTCCTGTTATACCTTACACAAATACCAAATGAAAATCCAGAAGAAGAGGTGGCATGAACCACACAGGGCCCCGGGAGGAAAGGGGCTCACCAAAACAGCTGATGTGACGTAGAGGAGGTGCCTGCTATAGAACCACCTACAATCATCACAAGAATGTAGCTCCCCCGGCAAAAGGGACGTCGGTACATTTGAATTGTACTGGTATGTATGAACAAACTTTACTCTAAGTAAACTCAACAATGCACAGGAAAGAGACAGACAAAGAGTCACACAATCACTGCACAAAGATATAGAAAGAAACACAATGGAATTTCCACAATTCTCACTTCATCACAATCACAATCACAATTCCACCAGTATCCCTTCTCAACATTCCACCCTTATTTCTTCTATTGCTGCGCGCAACCCGATCCCACCTGACAATCACAATCATTTCTTATGTTTCTGTTGCGGCGGGCAACCTGATCCCACTAGACAATCATATCTCACCCTTATAACTTCTCACATATCACCCTTATCCCTCCTGTTGCGGCGCGCAACCCAATCCCACCAGACAATCATATCTCATATCAACTATGACAGTTCACAATTCAATCACAGAAATTTTCAGCAATAGGAATATAACTTCTTTACAACCCACAATACGTATAAAGAAAATAGTGCCACAATAAACCTTACAAAACAGTCAATCATATACGATATTTCCACAACCGTTTAGTTCAATTACATCACACCACAACTCCTTTTCGTTACTTGTTACACAGCCTTTAGCATATACATTCATACTCTTGGATTCATTAACCTACTAGCATCATTTCGCATAGCATGGTAGTGTGGTGATCAACTAAAGACAGACAAGGAATACACTTCACGCTTCAACACAATTTGAACAACCATTTGCACATATTCACACTAATACACGTACCGTATGCTCGGGAACCACAAAGCGATTTTACAAAGATTAAAGTTAGCCTTACATACCTGGAGTCGAGTTTCCTTTTTTAATTTCTATCACAATTCACCGGATCGTCGGGCACCGTCAATCTATTCCACAATGTGACCTATTTCACTTAGGATTAGGAACCTCGAATTCACTTAAGCATTTCATCAAACACTATGCGATCCCTTTGGTTACTAACCCCCTTTTTGTGCATAATTACCTAAGTTCGTTTCCTCCATTACTAGGTTGCGGAGTTACATTCACATGCATGCAAGGTTTCATCTTTCATTTCTCAAAACCAACCCATAAGTGCTTTATTCCCATCCAAAATCTGAGAAATTGGGAGAATTAGAGTGAAGGCTTACCTTTTAGCGAAGAAGATGACTGATTATTCGATAATATCCGGGCTTGAGTGATTTTGGAAAATCAATTAGAGTGATGTTGGAACCTTCTCGCTCAAGAACTCTCTTTTTCTTCTCTCTATTTTTTTTAGAATCTAGTTAAAATGAAATGGGGTAGGGGTTAAATGAAGCTGGGGTCGGGTATAAAAGTTTGGAAAATTAAAAGCCCGTGTCAAATATTCGGTCAGGAATGCGATTGCATTCCTGACATGCGGTCCGCAGAGCTGACCGCAGAATGGCCCCAGATGGGCCAAAATTTGGAAACAATCTGCCCAGGTATGCGAGCACTATGCGGTCCGCATACTCGTTATGCGATCGCATAGTGCGTCGCATAACACCCCTCCCCAAAAATCAAAGGCAATATTGCGACATCTATTCGATTCGCAAAACCGAAATGCGGTCGCAGATTGGACCGCATAGTTGTCCTTCAGTTGGGCAGTGATTCTTTAACTCCCGGGGTACTTTTTTATTCAAATTAGGTCCGTTTTAGGGATTTCCACAGTAAAAACAACTCGGGGACTCGTTCGTGCATTATTTTAAGCAATAAATTTTACGGGTCTTTACATCCTCCCCACCCTTAAAATCATTCGTCCTCGAATGAGGATTTGGAAATCAATTAGTTTGAAAGCATGATATGGAATTTCCAGATTTTTTTACAAACTCCGATTATGTCAGAATTATTTTTCCAGAGTTCCCTTTGTAATTAGGCCTATCTACCTGTCTGAGATCCTCGAAAAACATTTCCAAGCAGTATTACACAGTTTTAACCATTCAGTAGCTCACACACCAAGTTGTTACCTCAACAATTTACAAGTATTTGGTCACTTTATCAACTACACATAACTCATTCTCCTTACCTCACAATTGCACATGATTCAATCAGTGTGACATATTTGCACATAACTTTGGGTCTTTTCAGTGCGCCCCATACAGTTCAATCACCTCAATAGATCATAGACAATTCAATTAACCATTACCAATCTACACTACCATTAATCACTTACTTAGCACATTTGTTTCACAAAACTTATATTTGCTTTAAAGGGTGCACACCACCCATTTAATAACCTCATATACAGTTTTAGCACACATTGGAAAGTTACAACAATAAGGCAATTAAGGAAAATAGGGTGTCTTTGCACGAATCGGAATACAACATCAAATTGCCTTGGGGCAATAATTCGCACGCTCACTACTAGACTTGTTCAAACAGATGGGGATGGGTTTCTCTCATTTCTTTCTCTGCTTCCCACGTGGCTTCCTCTACTCGTTGACTTCGCCACAACACTTTAACAGAATCTCTTTGTTTCTCAAATTACGGACGTGCCTATCAAGAATAGCAACCGGAGCCCCTTCGTATGATAACTCTTCATTAACCTCAGTAGTCCCAATTGGCACGATGGCAGATGGATCTCCAACCACTTTCTTCAACATAGACACATGGAACACTGGGTGCACTAATGACATTTCATGGGGCAGTTCCAGCCTATAAGCCACCCGTCCTATCCTTTGAGCGATCCGATATGGCCATACGTACCTAGGGCTCAACTTCCCTTTCTTCCCAAACCGCATCACTCGCTTCATGAGATACACCTTCAAGAACACCCAATCATCTAGCTGGAACTCCAATTCTCTTCGACGAACGTCCGCATAGGATTTCTGACGACTCTGGCCGGTTTTCATCCTCTCCTGAATGGCTCTAACTTTCTCCATAGCTTGGTGCACAAGATCTAGCCCTAACAATTCTGCCTTACTAGTTTCGAACCATCCAATCAGAGATCTACACCTTGTTCCGTACAATGCCTCAAATGGGTCCATCTCAATACAAGCATGGAAGCTGTTATTATAAGCAAACTCGACAAGCGGCAAATGATCATCCCAATCACCCTTGAAGTCTAAAACACAAGCCCGTAGCATATCTTCAAGCGTCTGAATAGTACGCTCTGCCTGACCGTCAGTCTATGGATGGAAAGCCGTGCTGAGATTTACCTGAGTACCCAAACCTTGCTGAAATTTCCGCAAAAAATTAGCCGTGAACTGGGCTCCTCGATCTGAGATAATAGAAACTGGAGTGCCATGAAGTCTAACTATCTCCTTGATGTACAATTGAGCATACTGTTCCGCTGTGTCGGTGGACTTGATTTGCAAAAAGTGGGCTGATTTGGTGAGTCGATCCACTATCACCCAAATTGAGTCGAACCTGCGTTGAGTGCAAGGTAACCCTAGCACGAAATCCATATTGATCATCTCCCATTTCCACGTCGGTATTTCCATAAGTTGAGTTAATCCACCGAGCTGCTGATGCTCGGCCTTCACTTGCTGGCAATTCGGACATCTAGACACAAAGTCCGCCACACCCCTCTTCATACCGCTCCACCAATAAATTTCCCGGAGATCATGATACATCTTCGTAGAACCTGGGTGCACAGAATACCTGGAGCTATGAGCCTCCGCCATTACCCTTTCCCGAAGATTATCTACATCTCGAACACATAGCCTACCTTGACATCGCAACACTCCATCATTGCTGCCGAGTGAAAATGCCGAAATCTTGTTATTCAGAATTGCCTCCTTCAATTGTGCCCATGCTGGATCAATAAACTGCTTTTCTTTGACTTCCGCTACAAGTGACGATTCTGCCCCATTATGCACCATAACCTCCCCTTCGCCTGAGGTCGAAAGAAAAAAACCCCAAACTGGCCAATTGATAAACCTCCCGAGCCAAAGGCCTTTGATCCGCTTCCAAATGAGCCANTTCATATCATAATCTTTGAGCAATTCTAACCACCTCCGCTGCCTTAGATTCAATTCCTTCTGCTTGAATAAATACTGAAGACTCTTGTGGTTTGATAACACGTCCACGTGGACTCCATAAAGATAATGCCGCCAAAGTTTTAATGCAAACACCACTGACGCGAGCGCCAAATCATGCGTCGGATAATTCTTCTCGTGATTCTTGAGTTGCCTTGAAGCATACGCTATAACCTTCCCATGTTGCATCAATACACACCCCAAACCAACTCTTGAAGCATCGAAATAAACCATAAATCCCTCTATACCTTCTGGCAAGGTCAATACCGGTGCCGAAGTCAATCTCGACTTCAATTCCTGAAAACTTTTCTCACAAGCGTCGTACCACTGGAACTTCACCGCTTTTTGCGTCAATTTAGTCAATGGGGAGGCGAGGGTAGAGAATCCCTCCACAAACCTCCGATAATACCCAGCTAGACCCAAGAAACTGCGAATCTCTATCGGAGTCGTTGGTCTAGGCCAATCCTTCACTGCCGCGATCTTCTGGGGATCAACTTGAATCCCTTCTCTGGAAACAACATGACCCAGAAACGCGACTGATTCTAGCCAAAACTCACATTTCGAAAATTTAGCATACAACTGGTGATGATGAAGAGTCTGCATGACTGCCCTGAGGTGATTAGTATGATCTTCTCGACTCCGCGAGTAGACAAGGATGTCATCAATAAAAACAATCACGAAGGAGTCTAGAAATGGCTTGAAAACCCGATTCATAAGATCCATGAAAGCTGCTGGAGCATTGGTCAGCCCAAAGGACATTACCAAAAATTCAAAATGACCATAACGAGTCCTGAAGGCGGTCTTAGGTATATCCTTCTCTCTGATCTTTAACTGATGATTCCCAGACCGTAAATCAATTTTGGAGAAGAACCTCTCACCTTGCAATTGATCAAAACAAATCATCTATTCGAGGCAATGGATACTTGTTTTTGATAGTGACTTTGTTGAGCTGTCGATAATCGATACACATCCGAAGCGACCCGTCCTTCTTTCTGACGAAAAGAACCTGAGAGCCCCACGGCGACACACTCGGCCAAATGAATCCTTTTTCTAATAAATCCTTCAACTGCTCCTTTAACTCCCTCAACTCTGTTGGCGCCATTCTGTATGGTGGAATAGATATAGGTTGCGTATCTGGAAATACATCAATCCTGAAATCAATCTCCCTATCTGGCGGAATCCCTGGGAGCTCATCCGGAAACACTTCAAGAAACTCATTCACGATTGGCACGGACTCGAGGGCCGACATTTCTGAAGCGGTGTCCCCGACCCAGACCAAATAATAGATACATCCCTTCTTAATCATCTTCAAAGCCTTAAGGTAGGAAATAAACCTACCCTTCGGCACCACATCATTCCCCTTCCACTAAATAACTGGCTCATTAGGAAACTCGTCTCATGACTCTCATTTGACAGTCGAGTTTAGCGAAGCACGAATAAAGCCAGTCCATTCCCATAATAATATCAAAATCTACCATCCCAAGCTCAATAAGATCGGCCGTGGTAACGCGACCACATACCGTGACAACACAATTTTTATAGACTCGCGCTGCTGTAATAGAATCACCAACCGGAGTCGATACAGAGAACGGCTTATGAAGCTGTTCGGGTTCTATCCCAAAACTTGAAGCAATAATCGGGTTAACATAAGACAAGGAGGACCCCGTATCAATAAGAGTATAACAATCAAGTGCTTGAACATTCAGAATACCTGTAACAACATCTGGAGAAGCCTCCGCGTTCTGACGACCACTCTACCACGAGCCCCACCCCTAAATGCACCACGTCCTTCTGGAGCTAGAGGACGCACTGAAGATGTGGCGGATGAAGAACCGGATGACTGGGCAAATCCCCTACCCATGCCCTGGCTGGGGGCACGTCAATCCCGCTGAAGATGACCCCTCACCCCACACCTGTAGCATATCAGGCGATCCAAATAACAAGACTCAGTATGGAACCCTCCGCACTTAGGGCACGGAGCCCTCCCCTGCTGCTGGAACCTTCCTTCGGGACGACCTGACTGATGGGGTCTCCTGCTGTCGGATCCTAGTCTCCAATGACTATTCGGCTGATAACGGTGCATGGATGGCGGTGCACTGGCTGAGGACTGTGCATAATACTGGGATGTCCCTGATGGCCCCCTCCCCTTAACTAGTCTCCCCCCTAAAACTGCGCTCCCTGAGTGACCCACTGACCGGGCACTGCTGCTACTCCCCCTGTCTGCCTGTATCCAACTTTCTAGCCTCCGTGGCCTGGGAGAACCCCACGATCTTTCCATAATTCATATCCGAGTGTAAAGCCGCTGTAGCAACCTCATTCACAACCAAAAGGACTGAGACCCTGAACAAATCGTCGAACTCGAGCATCAATATTCGACACTAACTGAGGAGCATACTTGGACAACCTTATGAACCACGAACTCGTCCCATCTAACCGGAGGACTTCCCTCCCCATGGGAACCCTCCCACATCTCGAACCAGGAATATGCTGCTCCCCTCAGCCTGTACGAAGCTAACTCGATTCCCTCTGTCTCTGTAGCCTTCATCACCCGAAGGGTCTTGTAAGTCTCATCAAGAAAATCATGTGGATCGGCCTCTGGATCCGTACCTGAGAACTCTAGAGGGGCCAACCGTAGAAACTGGTTGACTCTAGAGCCGTCGGAATCTCCCTGTCCGCTGGAGGACGCAGGGGTAGCATGAGATCTTTGGGCCCGAGCGGCCACCAACTGAGTCAACATATGAATAGCTCCTCTGAGGTCCCCCTCGGACGTACCGGGACCGGAAGCTAGAACCGTAGAGGGATCAGAAATATCAGCGGGAGGGATTGCAGCACCTTCTGCCACCGCAGGAACATGAATGCTTTGATCCGGAATAGAAGGGTCAGGCAGATTCAAGGTCGAGGAGTCACTCTCACCCGCACTATCAGGTACATGATTCACAGCCACACTTGGGGTGGCATTGGCCTCAAGGCCGAGTCGAGCTCTCTTCTTTGGTGCCATTACTGAAAATTTTCGGAACAAAGCACGAATTAGGCAAGGATATTTTCACTTTCCGGTTCACCACACGATATAGAATAACAATAAAAGGGTAATTTCCTTATTGTCCATGTAGCCCCCTAATTATAGATGTGGTCGACAACACACTGATAAGATGGGCTCTACTAGACATGGCTCCGAGAAATACTAGGACTCTTTTAAAAGCCTTAGGCTCTGATACCAAGTTTGTCACGCCCCAAAACCGAGGGACACGCCGGGCGCTCGACCGGGTAGCCCCAGTCAAGCGGACCTGGATTCTCTTTTCCATCCCACGTATTACCCTGTGATTCTAATTTACGTTATTCAATTATAATTTAAACACATTCTTACAACCTGGAATTAAGTTCAAGATTTCTGTCATTACCCACATGTGGTACAATACTTACAAAATATACATAACATACAGGTTTACTTTACGTGGTCTACAAGTTATATTGCCCAAAATACATATGTACATAACCCATATTTCCTGTCTACGGAGCCTCTAAGAGTACAAAGGAGTTATATAATACTTGCCGTTAACAAGGCTCCGGCTATACCTTACACAAATACCAAAGTGAAAATCCGTAAGAAGAGGTGGCATGAACCACACTGGGCCCCGAGAGGAAAGGGGCTCACCAAAATAGCTGATGGGACGTAGAGGAGGCACTACTGTTGGTGGGATGGAGTACCTGCTATAGAAATACCTACAATCATCACAAGAATGTAGCACCCCTGGCAAAAAGGACGTCAGTACATTTGAATTGTACTAGTATGTATGAACAAACTTTACTCTAAGTGAACTCAACAATGCACAGGAAAGAGACAGACAGAGAGTCACACAATCACTGCACAAAGATATTGAAAGAAACACAATGGATGTTCCACAATTCTCACTTCATCACAATCACAATTCCACCCTTATCCCTTCTCAACATTCCACCCTTATTTCTTCTGTTGCGGCGCGCAACCCGATCCCACCTGACAATCACAATCATTTCTTATGTTTCTGTTGCGGCGTGCAACCCGATCCCACCGGACAATCACATCTCACCCTTATCACTTCTCACATATCACCCTTATCCCTCCTGTTGCGCGCGCAACCCGATCCCACCAGAAAATCATATCTCATATCAACAATGACAGTTCACCATTCAATCACAGAAAATTTCAGCAATAGGAATATAGCTTCTTTACAACCCACAATACGTATAAAAAAATCGTGCCACAATAAACCTTACCAAACAGTCAATCATATACGATATTTCCATAGCCGTTTATTTCAATTACATCACACCACAACTACTTTTTGTTACTTGTTACACAACCTTTAGCATATACATTCATACTCTTAGATTCATTAACCTACTAGCATCATTTCACATAGCATGGTAGTGTGGTGATCAACTAAAGACAGACAAGGAATACACTTTACGCTTCAACACATTTTGAACAACCATTTGCACATATTCACACCAATACACATACCATATGCTCGTACACCACAAAGCGATTTTACAAAGATTAAAGTTAGCCATACATACCTGGAGTCGAGTTTCCCTTTTTATTTTCTATCACAATTCACTCGATCGTCGGGCACCGTCATTCTATTCCACAATGTGACCTATTTCGCTTAGGATTAGGAACCTCGAATTCAATTAAGCATTTCATCAAACACTATGCGATCCCTTAGGTTACTAACCCCCTTTTTGTGCATAATTACCCAAGTTCGTTTCCGCCATTACTAGGTTACAGAGTTACATTCACATGCATGCAAGGTTTCATCTTTCATTTTTCAAAACCAACCCATGAGTGATTTATTCCCATCCAAAATCTGAGAAATTGGGAGAATTAGAGTGAAGTCTTACCTTTTTGCGAAGAAGATGACTGATTACTCGATAATATCCGGGCTTGAGTGATTTTGGAAAATCAATTTGAGTGATGTTGGAAACTTCTCTCTCAAGAACTCTCTTTTTCTTCTCTCTATCTTGTTTAGAATCCTGTTAAAATGAAAGAGGGTAGGGGTTAAATGAAGTTGGGGTCGGGTATAAAAGTTTGGAAAATTAAAAGCCCGTGTCAAATATGCGGTCAGGAATGCGATCGCATTCTTGACATGCGGTTCGCATAGCTGACCGCAGAATGGCCCCAGGTGGGCCAAATATTTGAAACAATATGCCCAGGTATGCGGCCACTATGCAGTCCGCATACTCGTTATGCGATCGCATAGTGCGTCGCATAACATCCCTCCCCAAAAATCAAAGGCAATAATGCGACAGCTATGCAGTCCGCAGAACCAAAATGCGGTCGCAGATTGGACCGCTTAATTGTCCTTTAGTTGGGCAGTGATTCTTTAACTCCCGGGGTACTTTTTGTTCAAATTAGGTCCGTTTTAGGGATTTACACAGTAAAAACAACTCGGGGACTCGTTCGGGCATTATTTTAAGCAAGAAATTTTACGAGTCTTTACAGCTACTCGCTGGAGGTCCGAAGCTGCTAAGGTCAGACCCGTCTTAGAGGAGGAACAAATGAACAAGTTCTTTGTCCGGGCTCAGGACCCGCAATACTATGAACGGTTGATGATGATTGAAAACCACAAATTCTTCGATATTATCAAGCAGGGAAAGGATCGAAGAAGGTATCAAAAGTGGTATGGCCACAAAGTTTGAATCCTTACAAGCTACGAATAAGGCTTTACAGTCCGATGGTGTGTCCAAGAAAAGGGACGTGAGATTCGTGATTGTTGAACAGAGAACCAAGTCCCCACTCAAATACCAAATCTACCCAACACCACCATTACATACCAACCAACCCCGAATTACCAAGCACCCTAACCCTCATACCAAGCTCCACCACCAACTTATCAATCATCTCCACCACCGACATATCAACCTACTTCACCCAGATACTCCCAACCCGCTCATTTCTACCACACTTATAATTCCCAGCCATCCCATTACCAATCACCCCCTGCACGCCAAACCTTCCCTAGACCTCATCCTAATTTCGATCGCAGACCTCCAAAATAGTATACCGCCATCGCTGAACCCATCGACCAGCTGTATGAGAAGCTCAAAGCTGCTGGTTATGTCACCCTCATCCCTGCTGTAACCTCTGAGAATCCTTCTCAGTGGGTTAATCCAAACAAATCCTATGCATACCACTCCGGCAGGAAGGGGCACACCATCGATGAATGCCTCTCTTTGAAAGACAAGATACAATCCCTGATTGATAAAAAGATCATTGTGGCAAAAGATTCCACTCCGAACATCCACAACAATCCTCTGCCAGACCATAAGGGTAGAGGTATCCACATGATCGAAATAGATGATGGTTGATCGCAGAAGGCGATGACCCAAATAAACCGACAGTCACTCTCAACCCGATCATAGTCCAGATTCAACTGTCTGACGATGCTGAGGTGAATATGTCCATATCTCTTGAGTATGAAGCGACGCCACCCGCGAAGACGCCTGTACCAATTGAAGTTGAGTTCGTGTCTCCGGCAAATGCACCTGCACCATTTGAGGTTGCAACCTTGCCGCCCCAGACACATATTCCATTTGGAGTAAGGATATCTGCACCAATCCCAGTGGAAATTACAACCACGCCACCCTTCTATACAAATGTTATACCTTGGGACTATACAGCCGAGGCGAGAAGGAAAGGCAAGGTCAAGACTGAAGAATATGTCGCAACACAGGGTATGACAAGAATAGTTAGAGTCTATACCCCTGAACATCTAGCTGAGTCCAGCAAGAGGGCTTCTAATCGGCCTCCCCTTATTGAGACAGGTCCAGACGACCTTTGGAGGAAGGTACATGCCAAGGAGTATTCGATCATCGACTAGATGAACAAGACGCCAACACAAATATCCATTCTCTCTTTACTACAGAATTCTGAGACTCACATGAGTGCTTTGTTGAAGGTGTTGAACGAAGCATATGTGCCGCACCAGCGGGGAAATGGCCAATATGGTGGGCCATGTGTTGGAAAGCCATAAGATCACTTTCCATGAGGACGAGCTGCCTCTTGAAGGGTTGGGCCATAACAAAGCGCTGCACATCACTGTACAATGCGAATATTATTCCATCACCAGAGTCCTGGTCGATGGAGGATCCAGTCTTAACATATGTCCACTGATACCACTCAAGAAATTGGGTAAAGGGATGCATGAGATAAAGGATGGAGCAATCAATGTGAAAGCTTTCGATGGATCTCAAAGGTCCACCATTGGTGAGATAAGCCTATGCATGCAAATGGGACCAACTTGGTTCGAGGTTGACTTCCAAGTGATAGATGTGCCAGCGTCCTACAACTTGTTATTAGGACGACCCTGGATCCATGCTGTTGGGGTCGTAGCGTCAATATTACATCAAGTAGTGAAGTTCGAGTGGAACCAACAAGAGGTGATTATTCATGGCGACGGTAGCAACCTTATTTACAGCCGCCAGAGTATTCCGGCAATCGAGGGAAGAAGGAAGCTAGGTGGAGAAACTTACCACCACATTGAACGGGTCAATGCTATCGACAAAGACAAATGGTGGGATAGCAAAATTGAGAGTATACTAAGCTGGAGTGGGTACGAGCCTGGCAAAAGGCTCGGTAAGAACCTCCAAGGGATCTCCAAACCTATCAAGATCAAAAGCCACGGCACCACTTTTGGTCTGGGGTACGACTATACTTGGCAAGAGTATAACGACTGGTCGCCACCTTGGCGCGGTCCTTATTACCCTTTGGAGCAGCCAATACCACATCTGGAGCAGACTTTCCAACATGCCGACATTATTTATGGATCAGATAAAGAAGAAGCACTTGCAGCAATGAGGAATTTGTTTCCGGAGGACAGTGATATGGAATGTTGTGTTATTCTCGAGGAGGAGGGGGAGGAAGGCCCTTCCATAGAGGCTGTGAGCAGAGGGGCATGCATCAAGATTTGGACCATCAGGACAACCAAATCTCAACGAGCCTCGGGGTAGCAAGGCTAAAACAAGCACTATTCATTATTTTTTACAAAATGATTTCCTTTTTCGCATTTTTCCTGCAATAGGATCTTCAATGTTAAACAACAATCATTCAATTTATCAAAAGCATTTTCAATTTTCCTTAAGAATCAATATTTATTGCTATCACTTTTTCTCTCATTACTTTACCTATACAACATTACTATTACTTGTCTTGATGAACCGATGACTGTGACATGCAACGAGGCAACACAACAAACAGATGTTGATTCAGAAGAAGATAACATACCTGACGAGATTGTCAAAGAAGTTGAGAATTTTGAGAACAGACCTAAGTCCAACCTGGACAAAACTGAAGTTATCAACCTGGGAGATTCAAAAAACGCCAAGGAGACTCGTATCAGCAATCATTTGTCACCATCAGAAAAGAAAGAATACACAGAGTTTCTGAAAGAGTATGAGGACATATTCGCCTGGTCGTATGATGACATGACTGGTCTAAGTACGTCTATTCTGGCTCACAAATTGCCAACCAATCCAATGTGTCCACCGGTAAAGCAAAAGCTCAGAAAGTTCAAACCCAACACGAGTTTGAAAATCAAGGAAGAACTTACCAAGCAGATCAACGCCAAGGTTCTCAGGGTAGTTGAGTACCCGACATGGTTAGCCAACATTTTGCCAGTACCAAAGAAGGATGGGAAGGTTAGAGTCTGTGTCGACTACCGGGATCTCAACCGGGCCAGTCCGAAAGACGACTTTCCCTTACCAAATATACATATCTTGATTGACAATTGCGCCAAGCATGAACTACAATCATTCATGGATTGCTTCGCCGGTTATCATCAAATTTGGATGGATGAGGAAAATGTTGAGAAGACGACTTTCATTATGCCGTAGGGAGTGTACTGTTACAAGATGATGCCATTCGGCCAAAAGAATGCAGGGGCCACCTACATGAGGGCTATGACCACCATCTTCCACGACATGATTCACAAGGAGATAGAGGTATACGTGGATGATGTTATTATCAAGTCTAAGAAAGCCACTGAACACATAGAAGATTTGAGGAAGTTCTTCAATATGTTGCGGAAATACAATCTGAAGCTGAATCCCGCGAAGTGTGCATTCGGGGTTCCTGCTGGGAAGTTGCTTGGGTTTATTGTGAGCCACCGGGGAATAAAATTGGATCCGTCGAAGGTCAAAGACATTCAAGAATTACCACCGCCAAGGAACAAGAAAGATGTGACGAGCTTCTTGGGGAGGCTTAATTACATCAGCCGATTCATAGCACAGTCTATCGACATATGTGTGCCGATCTTCAAGATGCTGAAGAAGGATGCCGCGACCAAATGGACCGATGACTGCCAAAAGACTTTTGACAGAATTAAGGAGTACCTGTCAACACCACCAGTCTTAGTACCGCCTGAGCCGGGTAGATCTCTGTTACTCTACCTTGCAGTATTAGATGGAGCCTTCGGCTGCGTTATGGGGCAGCATGATGAAATAGGAAGGAAAGAGCAAGCTATTTATTATCTCAGCAAGAAGTTCACTTTGTATGAGGCCCGGTATTCTCTATTGGAATGCACCTGCTGCGCTTTGACCTAGGTAGCTCAGAAGCTGAGGCACTATTTCTGTGCCTACACCACATATCTCATATCCATAATGGACCCATTGAAGTACATCTTTCAAAAGCCCATGCCCACTGGCAAGCTAACCAAGTGGCAAATCCTGCTGAGTGAGTTCGACATTATCTATGTGACTCAGAAAGTAGTCAAGGGAAAAGCATTAGCAGACCACCTTGTTGAGAACCCCGTGGATGGAGAATACGAACCTCTGAAAACGTATTTTCTTGATGAAGAGGTATCATTCATAGGAGAAGACATTGCAGAATCTTATGACGGTTGGAGGATGTTCTTTGATGGAGCAGCGAACTTCAAGAGAGTCGGCATTGCGACCGTCTTAATATCAGAAACCGGTCAGCATTATCCGGTATCTGCCAAACTCAGGTTCCCCTGTATCAACACCATGGCTGAATATGAGGCCTGCATCCTGGGGCTCAACATGGCCATTGACATGAACATTCAAGAGCTGTTAGTGATTGGTGATTCAGACCTATTGGTACATCAGAAACTAGGAGAATGAGCGACCAAGAATTCCAAGATACTGTCATATCTGCACCACGTACAAGAATGGAGGAAGAGGTTCACGAAGATAGCATTTCGGCATATCCCCAGAATCCAGAATGAATTCGCCGATGCATTGGCTACTTTGTCCTCAATGATCCAACATCCAGACAAGAATTTCATTGATCCTATTCCAGTGAAGATCCATAACCAACCAGCTTATTGTGCCCATGTCGAAGAAGAAGCAGACGGAAAGCCTTGGTTTCATGACATCAAGGAATACCTAGCAAAAGGAGAGTACCCAGAGCTTGCAAATCATACTCAGAAACGCACACTTCAGAGACTGTCCAACAAATTCTTTCACAGCGGAAGAATCCTGTATAGGAGGACTCCCAATTTGGGGTTATTAAAATGTGTCGACGCAAAGTAAGCATCCAAGCTCTAGAGAAAATTCATGCTGGGACCTGCGGACCGCATATGAACAGTTTTGTTTTAGCAAAGAAGATACTCCAGGCTGGTTACTTTTGGATGACTATGGAAACGGACTGCATCCAGTATGTCCGAAAATGCCACCGCTGTCAGATACACGCATATATGATAAAAGTACCTCCGAACGAGCTCAATGCAAAAAGCTCACCATGGTCGTTCACCGCCTGGGGTATGGACGTTATTGGACCAATTGAGCTGGCCGCCTCCAATGGACACATGTTCATTCTGGTAGCCATTGATTACTTCACTAATGGGTCGAAACAGCCTCCTACAAAGCAGTAACTAAGAAAGTCATGGCAGACTTTGTCCGCGACCGTATTGTTTTTTGATTCGGAATTCCTGAGTCAAACATCGCCGACAATGGTCCCAATCTCAACAACAATTTGATGAAATATATGTGTGAAACTTTCAAGATCAAACACAAGAATTCCACAGCCTATCGACCTCAAATGAATGGAGATGTAAAGGCCGCCAACAAAAACATCAAGAAGATATTAAGGAAGATGATAAAAAAGCACAATCAGTGGTATGAGAAGTTATCATTCGCCTTATTGGGATATCACACCACAGTCCGCACGTCAACCGGTGCAACTCCCTATATGCTAGTTTATGGTACAAAGGTTGTTATTCTTGACAAAGTTGAGATTCCATCTCTAAGAATTATACAAGAAGTCAAGCTCAGTGACGCAGAATGGGTAAAAAGCCGTTATGACTAGCCCTCATAGACGGAAAGAGAATGAATATAGTTTGTCACGGTCAACTCTATCAGAACAGAATGACCAGAGCCTTCAACAAGAAACTCAAGCCGAGACAATTCACACAAGGGCAACTGGTGTTAAAGAGATTTTCCCACATCAAGATGAAGCCAAAGGGAAGTTCTCTCCCAACTGGCAAGGACTGTACATGGTTCACCGAGTGCTGATAGGAGGAGCACTTATACTTGCAGAAATGGACGGAGAAGTCTGGCCAAAACCAATCAACTCAGATGCAATCAAACGTTACTATGTGTAATCCTTTATACTTTTATCAATGATGTAAATTGAACTACGCCTGACCTTATTCCCGTTTAAGAGGGGATACATAGGCATCCCTATGGTCTCGGTCATAATTCAATAAAAAAATCATTTTCCCTCGCAATTGGAAGCTGGGACAGAATTTTGAGGAGGACCCTCAAAATTCTGAAGCAAATTTAGCCGATCGCCGCATGAGCAGCAATAAAAAACGTCAACCAATCAAACTGGGGCAGAATTTTGAGGAAGACCCTCAAAATTCTGTAGCAGGAGAGGTTGCAATGTCTCGAAACGTGTCACGGTCTTCGGTTCATCCAAAAAGTTATTTTAAATTATACATTATGTTACACTTTTACAAAATTATGCATGCTCGTCCTTGAAACAACTTTATTAGCAAATGCTACCCCAATAATACAGACAATATCATCAAATCAAGCCGAACGAGTCAAGTAAAGTCAGCAGGGATACGAACTAACCTTTCCCTTACAGAGCTCACAATCTTTCTTTGGATGCAGGCACTAAGGTTGCAAAATCCCTAAACGAATCGTCCGCCCAGGGGACAAACGTTGTTCAAAATACGAAACTGTTGCACTTGCCGACGTTCGCACATGTCTTTAATGCTCCGCCATCACAACGCTCTCAACAATCATAATGCCACAATTTATCACCAACTAAGAATTCCTACTGTCATTTTATTTCTTACATAATGCTACATTTCTGCCTTCCGAGACTAAGCATTGTCTCCCTCTGCATTGCATAAGGCTACCATTCTGCCTTCTGAGGTTTAGCTCTACCTTCATCTACATCGTCGCATAAGGCTACCATTCTGTCTTCCGGGACTAAACGATGTCTCCATCTGTATTTGCATCTCTGCATAAGGCTACCATTCTGCCTTCGGAGGTTAAGCTCTACCTCCATCCACATTGTAGCATAAGGCTACCATTCTGCCTTCCTAGCCTAAACGTTGTCTCCATCTGCATTTGCATCTCTGCATAAGGCTACCATTCTGCCTTCCAAGACTAAGCACTGTCTCCATTTGCATTGCATAAGGCTACTATCCTGCCTTCTGAGGCTAAGCTCTGCCTCCAATTTACTTTTCAAGAATAACTACTGCCTCAAGCACCATTTACTTCGCTTTCCTTTCGGGCTAAGATCTGCCCTTTAATTCGCAAGACTAAGCTCTGTCTTGTCAGCATCACGCTATTTCATCTTCATGGTCTGAAATATCACCAACTCATCCAAAGGTGTCATCGTTCGGAGGCACCATTTTCATAGCCCGAGAACACCATGTCATGGCCTGAGGATCTCTTTTAATTATTTGCATATCATTATTCAAAGGCGTCATGGTTCGGAGGCACCATCCTCATGTCCCGAGAACATCATTTTCATGGCTTGCGAATCCTGCATCAAACTATTCATATCCTAGGACGTCATAGTTTGAGGACGTCATTCTTAACCGTCCAATAACATCATTCATGGTCCGACGGGATCTTGCATCATGTTTAAATTACGCACAATATATGCTGGTATTGTTTATTTGCAGGTAATCCAGCAAGCAACGGCCATCCTGGCAGGAGCGACCCCGCTCCAGTTCTCCTAACTACTCAGTAAGCCGCTTATTCGTCCAGTCCCATACATTGCGTCCGCACTTCTAGAACTTCATCAGTATACTTTGCCGATGAATCCTGAACTACATACGACCTGATTCCTGTAAAACCAGGGATATGTAGGCAACTCAGAAATCAGGGTGCGGCCTAAATCTCTTCAAATCGTTGCGCTCGGTCAAAATTGGCCATCATATCTTTACCCGACAACTCTTTCATCCTTCCCGGTAAAGAGGGGCAACTTTTGATACCCAATTTTTCCTCAAACTATTTTAAAAATTTGCATATATACCTTTAAAATCACTTTTTATAATAACTGGTATTTTCCCATAATTTTCCATATTTTTATTAATTCCGTTTCCAATTTATTTAGTACTTTATATTCAATAATTATTCATAAATTATATTATAAATAATTTCAAAATATTTCTTAGCTTAATATATCTTTTTTAATCCTATTAGGATTTATTTATTTCACAAATTAGCCAATCTGACATTATTTGGCTATAACTACAATAGCTTTGTAATTATAGCCTAATTATACATTGTATGCTAGTTAAATTCAATAATTAGTCATTTTATATTTTAAATACTAGTTAATAACTTTAATTTCACCTATTTAGACTTAATTTCATTTTATATAATTATCAGCTATTTTTTTTAATTATTTATCTAATTTTAATGGGTATTTAACAAATAGCCATTCTTTATTTTAAATTGTAGCCTAATATTATCAGACCCCAACCCAAGCCCAATCCACATAAATCCTACCCGACCCAATCCTTTGTCCAATTGAAACGTTGATCGATCTTAATCAACGGTCCAGATCCTCCCTTTCCTAATTTAATCCTAATGACCTACCCCCAAACCCTCATTCCATCCTCTCATTCTCTCTGATTCTCTCCGCTGACCTCTTCTCTCATTTATCTCAAACGCTCTCTGCTAGAACCGCCATGGTTCTCACCGGCCGTTGCCTTGGCGGCCTTTATGGTGGTTCCTCACCACCCTCAAGCCTTTCATGGCTCCCTTCACTTTCCATATGCGCAATAGCAACCATGTTTAGGTACAACATGCCCAACATGCCATGCATATCATGTCACTTAAGTATTCAACATCTCATCACGCGTAGAAATCTTGTCTATAGCGTGAATAAACAACAATAGAATATGGCTATCATATCCTGCTCATGTCTATCTGTTTTGAAAATCAACTTAGAAATCCTGTTCATAAGATTAATAATAACAACAAAAACTGCTACTTTCTGTTCACGTCAGTGTATCCTAAAAATGTAATCCTGCCTTAGAGTAACAAATCAACATTAGTTGTTATTCATGCACTAACCATGCTTCCATGCGCATTTAGAAATCCTATTTTAGGATAAGCAACCTAATGAGCATACTATCTTTGCATATTCTGAAAGTCATGTTTAATGCTGTAATATTTGTGCATATAGAAATCCTGTTCAGGATCCTGCATCACTTTGAATTCCTACATGCGCATTAGACATCATGTTCCAGGATCTCATGCTCGCTTAAGTACACATATCTTAACTATTAATGCATAAGAATGGTATTGAACAACTTCGTTTAGTTTTCTAAATAACTGAATATGATTTTGTGTCCTGAACACCTAGAACAACATGTTTAGGTAATATAGTCTCAAATAGTTTCTCCCTTATGAAGTTGGTATAATGTCTCACACCTAGGCAAGCCTCAGGTGATCAAACTATCAAAACTGGAAATCCGCTCCTTTGTATATGCTGCCTAATACTCAACAGGTTTTAAACCGGTAGGAAAACTGATTAGGGTTCTTTCTGAGTCATAAGACAAATCTGAATATCTGCTTACATTTTAGGATCACCCATATATCATGCTTTAGGGTTTGAATTAGCAATACTGCCCCTAATTTGTGTATGAGACATGTTATTTATGTGTACTGTGTGTGGAGGAATATTTGAGCCTTTACCTTGCCTTCCATGCTTCCCTTTATTTGTAGTCCTACTTGTTTATTATATGTCGCCTTAGCATTTTCACCTTTCAAACCTGAGGGTCTGCCTATCACCTCCCTTATAAGATAGAAGTCCTAAAATCCTTCAGGACTAATAGGAAAGGGGCGGGTAACAACATGCAATAGAGTTCGTGACCAACATGCGCTTTAGTTATTTTCACGGCGTGGGAAAGGGTAGAATATGGATATGATGACCAGTGCGCTAATACCACGTGTATCCCCTCTTTGAGGAGTATCATACGGGGTATTGCATTTAGGTGATCCATATTGTAAAACCTAGGATATCCTTTACTTTCACATGCTTAGATTATAATTCTTTTCAAAATCCAACTTTTTTCACTAATTGTTTTCAAACATCTGTGTACTTAGACTTAAATCCCCTATTATTTGAGCCCTACTTATTTGCTAAAATTGTACAAATTCACAATAAAGTTGTTTGGCCGGGAACCATATTTGTGGATCCTGAGGGGTGCCTAACACCTTCCCCTTAGCATGATTTCAAGCCCTTACCCATCTCTGGTTACCAAACGTAGTTATAAATTAACCCCTTAGGTGTCGTAAAGCACCTGAAAAATTGTTAGGTGGCGACTCTTCAAAACACAAAACCCCTTTCCCAAAAGGAACGAGTTGTCTCAACCAATGTCATAAACCCGGACTCCGCGAGGAAAAAGGGGGCGCTACAGTAGCCTTGTCACTCCTTCGTTGAGGTTAGGCTTGGCACTTACCCGTACATGGGGTCGGTTGTACTGATACTGCACTCTGCATTTCTTTGCATATTTTGGAGCAGGTTGGGGTTGATCGAGAGGTTGGCTGTAGATTTCACTGCTAGGAGACCTAAGGTGGTCCTGTTGGCGTCCACAGGTCCCCTTCTACACTCCTATACTTCACTATTTTTCTTATTTCACAAATAGTTGTATTTTATTTCGGAAAAATACTTATAGTAAATTCTTAGTATGTTCGTGAAGTGTGACTCCGGATTATGGGTAGAAATAGTATGTAATCAAAGTTGTTATTTCTATATTTTCACGTCTATTTTGATTTATTATAGTTTGTTTACTGATAATTACTTAAATATAAATAATTGGGCTAAATAACCTCTAACGTTGGCTTGCATATCAAGTGTAATGCTAGGTGCCATCATGGTCCCAACGGTGGGAATTCCGGGTCGTGACAAGTTGGTATCAGAGGCAGAGGCAGAGGCAGGGCTCAACCTAGAGCCCGAGAAGCAGCCCCAGCCGTGGAGCCTCGGGTAGAGTTCAAAGAGTAGGTTCCAGGTCAAATTGTTCCTGTCGGGCCAGCTTAGGTCCCGGAGGGGTTCATTGCCACCCCAGTGCCTCCAGATGATTTGGTCTGTTTGGTAGGCCTTATGGAGAGTGTGGCCTAGACTAGCGCATTCCCCATGGCACCAGCCGTCTCTCAGGATGGAGAAGGAGCCCAGACTCCTGCTACTCACACTCCGGAGCAACTGGCTCCCCAGTATCAGACTCCAGCAGCTCTTCTAGTTGGAGTAGTTCAGCCGGTTACTGCGACACAGACAGGTGATGGGTCAATTATGTCTTCTGAGGCTTTGTGGAGATTGGATAGGTTTACCAAAATCTTTCAAGTCCATTTCAGTGGTGCTACTTCAGAGGGTCCCCAGGAGTATCTTGACAGCTGACATGAGGTTCTTCGGAACATGGGTATATTAGAGACCAATGGGGTCGACTTTGCTGCTTTTCAGATGACTGGTTCCGCCAATGAATGGTAGAGGGATTACTTGTTGAGCAGACTAGCTGGGCCGCCTGCTCTTACTTGGGACCAATTCTCTCATCTCTTTCTAGAGACGTTTTTTCCTATCACCTTGAGAGAGGAGCACCGCCTTCAGTTCGAGCGTCTCCAGCATGGCAGTATGACTGTTACTCAGTATGAGACCCGTTTTGTGGATTTGGCCCGACATGCTCTTATTTTGCTTCCCACAGAGAGAGAGAGGGTGAGGAGGTTTATCGATGGACTTTCTAATCCTATAATATTGTAGATGGCTAAGGATGATGGGAGTGAGATATTTTTTTCAGGTGGCTGCCAACGTCGCCAGGCGAGTCGAGATGGTTCTTGCATAGGGAGGTCAGGGGTTTGACAAGATACCTCGTCATCCGGTGGGTTTAGCAACGCCTCGTCTGGAGGCAGGGGTATTTTTGGTATAGGCCATCCTCCTAGGCCATTCCATTCAGCGCTTCAAGCATCCTATAGTGCTTCAGGGAGTCATGGTCCTTATGTGCCTCCTTTTGGACAGCCAGCCAACAGTACACCACCGGCTCCTATAAGTGCACCTCCTATTCAGAGTTATTACCGTTGTCAGCCAACACGTTCGGGTCAGTCCCAATTTTCACAGTCACAGTATTAGGATGGATGTTAAGGGTGTGGAGGTTATGGGCATATCAGGAGGACCTGTCCGAGATTATTGGGCGTTCCGCCATAACATCAGGGTTCTCGTGCCATGGTTCTAGCACAAGTTGTTGCACCGCTTGCTCAGCCAGCCAGAGGCAGGGGTGAGGCAGCCAGAGGTAGGGGACAGACTGTTTGAGGTAGACGTCAGGCCGTTAGAGGTAGAGGCTCGCCAGCTAGAGGTCGTCCTAGGGATATGGTTCAGAATGATGGGGCTCATCCTCGATGTTATGATTTTCCAGCCAGGCCTAAGGCTGAGTCATCCGATGCAGTTATTACAGGCACTATTTCAGTTTGTAGTATAGATGCTTTAGTTCTATTTGATCCGGGGTATACTTACTCTTATGTGTCATCTTATTTCGCTTCATATTTGGTTGTGCCTCGTGATTCTTTGAGTGCCCCTGTATATGTGTCTACATATGTGGGGTATGTTATTGTCGTAGATCGTGTTTATCGTTCGTGTGTGGTCACTATTGGGAGTCTTGAGACTAGCGTAGATCTTCTACTCCTCGGTATGGTCGATTTTGATGTTATATTGAGTATGGATTGAATGTCACTTTGTTACGCTATATTGGACTGTCACGCCAAGACGTTGACATTATGGTCGCATTTGCAGAAGGCTAGGAATCACATTTGGGATTATAATCTCGCATTTGCGATAGGAATTGGGGAAGGGGATTCTTCGCATTTGTGATCCTACCATTTCCGCATTTGCGAACATTTGTTTGCATTTGCGAAGGCATCAGAAATGAGATGGGGTTCACATTTGCGATGCCTCCTTCGCATTTGCGGGCTTCTCAATTTGCGACATCTGCAACTGATGAAAAGAGACTTAGACTAGATTTTTCTCTCATTCTTCAAAATTTCAAATCCTAGAACCTACAAGCGATTTATCCAAGACCGAAACTTCCCCAAAACTTTGGTAAGTGATCCTAACCCACTTTCTTTCAATTTCCCATCACATTTCATGAATTTCCAACCTATAATCTTGGATTTCCATGGTAGAAATTGGGGGTTTGGATAGAATTAGAATTTTAGGGAAATTGGGATATAGACCTCAAATTGAGGTCGGATTTTAAAACTAACTACATATTCGGGATCAGGGGTGAATGGGTTAATGAGTTTTGGTCCGAACCTTTTGACCAAGCGGGCCCAGGGTCGATTTTTGACTTTTGGGGGGAAAGTTTGGGAAATCAACATTTATGCATTGTAATTGATTCCTTTAGCAATATTTGGTGTTATTGAGTTAATTGTGGCTAGATATATCTTGACCAAAAATCTATAAAAGGCCGTGATGGCGCCGGACACCACTGTCGGGCAAGCCAACACTAAATAGTTAATTAAATTCTCGTTTTAGTATTTCTACAAACATAATCTCCTTCAATTTAACTAGTAACAAATGAACTTTACGGAATAATATTAACGTTTTCCAATTTCAATACTAAATATCCCGTAATCATCCCAGAACCCGGTGTCACAAGTGCATGAGAATTTGCTATAAAGTAAAATAAAATACAATAACTATCCGGAATACAAATTTGGACACAAAAGAAGATACAAGTATTCTGAAGGAGACTGTGCTGGATGCGGGTCGTCTCATAAGATGCAACTCACCTAAGTCTCCATATCAACCACGCCGACGTGCCCACAAGGCCATCCTCACATGTACTTGTACAACAAAATGTACATCAAGTGTAGTATGAGTACGTAAACAACGCGTACCAAGTAAATATCCATTCCAACCTCGAAGAAGTTGTGACGAGAGGTTAACTACGACACTTACTAGTGGTCCAATAATATGATAATACAAACTTCTAATTAGCATGATATACAACATAAGACTCAGTACAAGAAATAACTGAACAAGTCTTCCCCAAAATTAAGAGTTTAAACCACTCCGCCCTTTAAAACATGTAATCACACAAACAATAAATTTATACCAATTACAAAAAAAGGACTCTCAGTTCTATTGTCACACACAAATACCACTGAGGACGTTCGGCCTCATCCAAATCTATTACCCCGCTCGCGAATCATACATGCGATGCGGTCAAATATAAATTTCAAGAACTACCCCGCTCGCAAATTATACACGCGACACGGTCAAATATAAAATTTAAAGAATTACCCCGCTCGCGAATCATATTTGCGACACAGTTACACATAGATTTCTTCAATTTTTATAACAATTTCAACTCCTTCCAAAAATATTTAGTAAGCAACTCAATCCCGCTACTTCTTAAGGCAAACAATAAAAATAAATCGGTAACAATATCAATAAGGCATGATGTAGGCGTAAAACTACCCGGACATAGGCATAGTTAGTAGCTACGTACGGACTCTCGTCACCTCGTGCGTATGTATTCCCCACAAATAGAAGCACATAATACCTTAGTTCACCTATGGGGTTTAATTCCCTCTTACAAGGTTAGAAAGGAGACTTACCTCACTCCGAAGTTCCATAGCCGGCCTCCAAGACTTTACAACAATTATAACCGATGCCCAACGCTCCAAAACTTGTCAATAAATGTGCAAACCCATAAAAATATACTCTAATACTCATGACAATTCAGTTTAAACAATTTCCCAACTCCGCTTGAAAAGTCGATAAAATCATCTTCGAACCCACGTGTCCAGATTCCGAAAATTTTCGAAGATAAACTTTACCCATAACCTCACGAACTCAAATATATAATTTATTCCAAATACCATGTCCAATTTCGTGGTCAAAATAAAAAAATACCAATTTTTAGGTTTTCTACCATGATGAAGATGGAGTTCCAAAATCGCTCCTAGGTCGGATCCCATGGAGTAAATGAGATGAAATGAGTCAAACTCATTTTTGCAAACTTATACACTACCCAGGCGATCCTTATTCACGTTCGCGAGCCCTCCATCGTGTTCGTGATGAACAAAATTCTCAAAAGCTATTTCCAAACTCTTCTTAGATAACCTCTAGTTTAATGGCCATAACATTTAGTAATGAATTCCAAATGACAAATGGTTTATTGTTTTGAATACTAGACACCAAGATCTACAACTTTCATGTTTGGTCATCTCCCAATTCCTTATATATTTTGAGATATAAGCTTCCAAATCTAGTCCCGTGCCACACAAATTTCTTCCTCATCTTCCCGGATAGACTGTAATGTACTAGCCATAACTTTTTGTACACAAATCCAAATGCTAAATATTTTACCTTTCTGAAAACTAGACACAAAGGGCTATAACTTTCATTTCGAATTATCTCCAAGTTCCTTATAGATTGTGAGATATGAGCCTCCAAAGTCAGAATTGCGTAACATAGATTTTCTTCTTCGCGAACGTGAAGAACAAAATCCCTAAATCCAAATCCTTCTTCGCGAACGCGAAGAACAACACCAGACACCAACATCAACTATTGCAAAACAATTTGAAATGATCTGAAACCACCCCAAAATACACCCGAGGCCCCGTCCTATCACACAAAACCAGTTCCATAACATGACACAAAACCTGCTCGAGGCCTCAAATCACATAAAACAACATCGAAATCATGAATCGCACCCCAATTCAAACTTACTGAACTTTAGAACTTCAAACTTCTACATTCGATGTCGAAACCTATCAAATCACATCCGATTGACTTCAAATTTTGCACAAAAGTCACATTTGACACTACATACCTACTCTAACTTCCGGAATCGGAATCCGACCCCGATATCATAAAGTCCACTTCGGTCAAACTTCTCAATACGTTCAAATTCTAACTTCCGCCAAACAACTCCAAAATGACCTATGAACCTTCAAATCAACTTCCATATGCGCTCCCAATACCAGAATCACCATACGGAGCTATTCCCAGACTCAGAATCCCAAACGGACATTGATAACATTGAAATGCACTTCAACCCAAATTCTTTCAAAAGGCCAATCTTCCACCATAGGTGCTGAAACGCTCCTGGGCTATCCGAAACTCGATTCGGACATACGCTCAAATCCAAAATCATCATACGAACCTGCTAGAACCTACAAAGCCCGATTCCGATGTCGTTTACTCGGAATCAACACTTAGTTAGATTCTTCCAACTTAAAGTTTCCACTTCGAGAATTCTCTTTCCAAATCCTCTTCGAACTTGCCGAATTAAAACTCCGACCACACGTGCTAGTCATAATGACTTAAGTGAGGCTACTCGTGACCTCAACCCGCCGAATGATGTGCTAGATCTCAAAACGACCGGTCGAGTCATTACAAGATACGAGTGGTTTGGAGGTGGATACTAGAGAAAAAGCGGTAATTGAGCATTGAGTGGCCTGTAGAGCGAGGTAAGTGTTGTGTATACCCTTGACCTGAGGGATTAGGAACCCTTGACTTATTTGCTATATGAAATTCATGTGATCGGCGTATATGTGAGGTGACGAGTACTTATGCGCTGCCAATTTATGTGTCTTGCTTGTTTCTTTCTCGTTCTTCTTATATTGTTTCTTTCCCTTCCTTAACTGTTACATGCTTTACTTGTATTACCATGCCTAATTTCTACTTGTTAGATATTTTTTCTCCTTGTTGAAGGTATTACTCACCCCGTAGCTTCATTGTCTCTTATTTTTTGTTTAAGCTCTTTTATTGGTGCTTTTATGATATATTCAGGATTGGTCTCGCTGAGGAGTGTTACTTGTGTAAGGTTATATAGAGTACGAGATTCCCATTTGCTTTGTTTTGAAGTTTAAGTATTGTGAAGGATTTTGTGTTAAAAAAGTGAAATTTATGTACTTACTGAGTATTTGATAATGATATGGTGGGATCGGGTTGCGCGCCGCAACATGTAGAATAAGGGTGAATAAATATTATATGGTGGGATTGGATTGCACGCCGCAACAAGTGTAATAAGGGTGGAATGTGGTGAAATAAGGGTGATCTATGGTTGTGATTATTGTGATATGGTGGGACCGGGCTGTACGCTGCAACACATCTAATTATATTTTGTGTTTATGTTATTAAGAGGAGATAAGGGAGAAATATGATATGTACGGTGAGATCGGGTTGCACACCGCAATAATCTATATGCTTATACTTTTCTTTGACCGTGTTAGCTGTATGATAGTCTTGAAATGACCTTAAGGATTGATAATAGTTGAAGACTGATGAAATACGTTAGGTACTATATTTACTTCTTGCAAGTTACTGCGTTACTTTATTTTGTCTTCCTTTATGCTTTATTATTTACCGTATGCAGGTTATATTGTGAGTGCCCCGTTGTAGCCTCGTCACTCCTTCGTCGAGGTTAGGCTCGGCACTTACCAGTACATGGGGCCGGTTGTAGTGATACTGCACTCTGCACTTCCTGTATAGATTTTGGAGCAGGTTCGGTCTGACCGAGAGGTTAGCTGTAGACTTCACTACTAGGAGACCAAAGGTAGTCCTATTGGCGTCCGCATGCCCTAACGCCCCCTTGTATACCCCCATACTCTACTCTTTTCCTTATTCCACAAACTTTTGTATTTTCTTTCAGACAAATAATTGTAGTATATTATTAGTATGTTCGTGAATTGTGACTCCGGATTCTGGGTAGAAATAATATGTAATCAAAGTTGTTATTTATATATTTTCACGTCCATTTCGATTTATTATAGCTTGTTTACTGATAATCACTTAAATGTAAAGAATTGGGCTAAATAATGTCACGACCCAATTCTCCCTCCGACTGAGTCTCGTGACGGCACCTAGTCTAGACGACTAGGTAAGCCTATACCTTAAGCGAAATTTAGATAAAACAGGTAAAATAATAGTAAGTGAAATAAATCATAGTAAAGTCGAAGCCGCTCGGCATTAACAGTTACTTTACCCAGAACCCGAAATATCACAATACACCACAAGCTACTCTACTGCTCAATATGTACAACTGGATAGAAAAGACCGTATAGTTTCATCTACAAGTACTAAAACTTCAAGATAGGAAGGGGACTCGGAGATCTGCGGACGTTGCAGATTATACCTCGAGTCTCCTAATACTGCTGTTGCTGGCTAGCTGAGATACCGCGTACTAGGACCTGGATCTGCACATGGGGAAAACATGCGCAGAAGGGCGTGAGTGATCCACATTCGGTACCCAGTAAGTGCCAAGCCTAACCCCAGTCAAGTAGTGACGAGGTCAGGTAGAGGCCCTACTGAGGTTTGCAAAGTAACAGATATAGAGAACAAGTAAGTAAAGCAGGTGATAATCGACAGGAATTATGAGTAAAGTCTAGTAAAAAATGGTATAATCAAATGCTCGGATCAACGCAATATATATATCAATGCAATATGAAGGAAAGGCTCAGGTCTCTGCCCGCAATCCCTATGTATGCAATGCAGTATGAGGAAAAGGCTCAGGTCTATGCCCGCAATCCTTGTATGCAATGCAAAATGAGGGAAAGGCTCAGGTCTATGCCCGCAATCC
>ML298422.1:2101-46387 GCA_005239495.1 Nicotiana undulata | reverse complement strand
GCCTAGCCGGAAGTGCATAAATACGTGGCAGGCCTCCACCTGCTCGACCTCCCCCTCTAGGACGGCCTCTAGCTGCGTGACCACCACCCCTGACTGCCTGGGTAGGTGGTGATATGACTGGGGATGAAGCCGAGGGCTGAACCCTCTGCTGGGATGAACTACCAAAATGACGGGGACATTACCTCCACCCATGTCCGAGCTCTCCACACTCGTAACAGTTTCCTATAGTCGGGGAAAACGAACGAGAACCTCCACCCCTCTGATAACCACCGGACGAACCATGCATAGAAGAGCCTTGATAAGATGATGCTCGGGCGGAGCTCTGTGCTGGAAGGGCACTAGAAGATGAATGTCCTTGATGAGCATTGCGAGGACTCTACCCCGACAATACACCACTGTACGCTGGGCGAACTAACTGTGGAGGTCTAAATGAACGACCTCTGTTAGGTTGAAATTTCCCTCTAGGAGGGGCACCACTGAGATTACCTGATCCCCGAGGCCTCTTGACCTCTCTTTCCTCACGATCCTGCCTACGAACCGACTCAATATCCCGAGCAATATCAACAACCTGCTCAAATGTAACTCCAGACACCCTCTCTCTGGTCATCAAAATCCGAAGCTGATACGAGAGACCATCTACAAACCTCCTAATCCTCTCCCTGTCAGTAGGGACAATCTCAGACGCATGTCTGGCTAACTCAGAAAACCTCATCTCGTACTGGGTGACTGATAATTCTCCCTGGCGCAGCTGCTCAAACTGCCTACGCTGCTCCTCTCTGTGGGACTGAGGAACATATTTCTCCAAAAAGATCATGGAGAACTGCTGCCAGGTGAGAGGTGCTGAACCAACCGGCCTACGCCTCTCGAATGATTCCCACCAAGTAAATGCAGCACCATCAAACTGATAAGTAGCAAATGAAACTCCGCTGGTCTCCAAAATACCCGCAGTACGAAGCATCCTCTGACATTTATCAAGAAAACCTTGGGCGTACTCACCATCTATGCCAATGAAGGTCAGAGGCTTAAGTCTGCCGAACCTCTCCAACCTGCGCTGCTCATCCTCAGGCATAACAGCGACCACAAAATCCTGAGCTGGAGCAACCGGCTGAACTGGGGCTGCTCCTGGTGCCTGAATACCCCGTACAACCTGCTCAGGTGTCCGGGCAATTGGAGTCTGATTGCCTCCCTCGGCCTGAGATGCAGTGGCAGTAGTAGGCATAGCAACTGCCTGAGCCAAACTGGAACACACCGTCAATATCTGAGCCAGGGTCTCCTGAAGACCCGGAATAACAATAGGCACTGCCGGTGCCTGAGCCTGTCCCGCTGGAGCACCATCGGCGGGAACCTGATCCTGAACGATAGGGGGATCCTGTGGTACCACCCTGGCTGCTGCCTGAGCTGGTCTACTACCTCTACTACGACCTCGACCCCTTGTGGGTCTGGCTGGTGTCTGGTCACCCTGATCGGTATTGCATGTCCTCACCATCTGTGAGAGAATGAAACAACGTAAGTTTAGATTTCAAGAATCAATAGATTGGCACGAAAGAGTTCAAGAAAATAGAGATGTTTCCTAAAAGTTCTGCAGCCTCTCGAAGATAAGTACAGACGTCTCCGTACCGATCCGCAAGACTCTACTGAACCTGCTCATGACCGTTGAGTCCTATGTAACCTAGAGCTCTAATACCAACTTGTCACGACCCCAAATCCTAACAGGTCGTGATGGCGCCTATCGTGGAACTAGGCTAGCCAACCATCAATTTACTACACATTTGTTCGATTATAACAGTGCACAATATAAAAATAAACAACAGTCATAATAAAGAAGTAAATTATATAATTCTAACGCCCCCAACCATGAACTAAACAAATCTAAACAACCTCCCAGAACTGGAATCAATAGTCACGAGCATCTAAGAATGAATAAGCCTGACTCTGCTAAAAACTTTAATATATGTCTCTGAATCAATTGATAAAAACATAATAAGGAAGAGAAGTGGAGAAGCTGTGGACACTGGACAGCTACCTCAAAATCCCATGAAATTCGGTAACCAACAAGCAAAAACTGCTACTGCTCCAGACCGTCACCTGAATCTGTGCACATAGGCACATAGAGTCTTTATGAGTACGCCAACTCAGTAGTAATGAAAAGAAATCACAGTCTGAGAAATATAAAGCACACAAAAAGATACACCATTTCACAACAACCAGTAAAACATCAAGTCACCAAGTAGTATTAGCAATTTCATAAGTTCGAAATCAGTTTCCAGAAAACCTTTAAGAACAAGTGAATATCGATATATCTCAGTGAAATCCTCAGTAAAACTCAGTTTGAAAATGAAGTAAATCATAGTTCGAAAACATAGTAAAATCATCATGGAACTGCCCCTCAGGCCAAAATCATTTCTCGGAACAGATGCCCTCAGGCATTCCCTCAATCACTCAGTATAAATCATCACTCAGTATCAGCCCCGCGGGCAATCATCATCACTCAATCGGTACCGGCGCTCACTGGGGGTGTGTTACAGACTCCGGAGGGGCTCCTACAGCCCAAGCGCAATAATAACATAAGGCCTGGAAGCCTTCACACCTCTCACAAAAGGCCTGGAAGCCTTCTCACCTCTCTCATAAGGCATGGAAGCCTTCTCACCTCTCTCATAAGGCATGGAAGACTCCTCACCTCTCTCATAAGGCCTGGAAGACTTCTCACCTCTCTCATAAGGCCTGGAAGCCTTCTCACCTCTCTCATAAGGCCTGGAAGCCTCCTCACATCACTCAGTCATACACTCTCAGTTAGCCCTTAACCCATAAACAAACCGGGTTCTCGACCCAAAATAGTGTTTCATTTCTCAATAAATAGTATCAAAATACTCTGAGTGTCAAAATAATTTATCAGGAAAAGACTGAGTGTAATTCACAACATATCAAGTGAGGAAACACAGTAAAATAGTCCCTCAAGGGGTAAACAGATCGGCACTAGGCCCCAAACACGGCTTACAGCCCAAAACATATCATAATATATAAATACTAATTAAGCAAAGGCTTAAAAATCGGTTTCGCAACTCAATAGTTGCCTAAGTAGGGAATATATTTCCCAAGTTTCAATCTTTGTATTCCCAAAACCCGTGAAGGGTGCATAGTCCGGGGTTTCATACCCTCAGGACAGGATTTCAAGACATTACTTACCTCAAAACTAGCCCGGAATTATTCCGCAATGTGCTTGCCTCTCGAATAAACCTCCGAAGGCTCCAAATCTACCAAGTTTAGATTTTTATCATCAATATATGCTTAAGGAACGAATTCCAATTGAAAAATATCGAATTTAACTCAAATATCCGAAATCGGTCAAAAACTGACCCACAAGACCGCGTTCCGAAACTCAGAAATGTTTATACAAAAGTGTTCTTCATCCTTCCACGAGTCCGTACATATAAGGAACACCAAAATCAGAGTTCGTTTGACCCCTCAAATCGACCCCTAAAGGTCTCATAATCTCAAGCCCTAAAACCCAATTTTTTTTTACTGATTTTCCATGAATTTACATTGGTTTTATGCTCTATAATCACCCATAATCGAGTTTTAATGACTAGAACACTTACCTCTATGAAGAACAATAATTTTCCTCTTCAAAATCGCCCCCAAGAGCTCTTTTTCGTACATCAATGGTGAAAAATAAGGTTTAAGTCGCGGAGGGTTTAATTATTTAATGCCCAGTTATTTTGCTCTCCATGATCGCGGTCAACGCCCCGCGATCGCACAATGCTTTCCACTCCCCCACGCGCCTGGCTCTTATGCGATCGCACTAAGCCCTACGCGATCGCACTGCTTGGGCTCCCCCTACTCTGTGATCGCACAGAGTAATTTGTGCCTGCCCAAAATAACTCACCGCGATCGCAGTGAATAAAATTGTTGTGTGCAAAAACCAGAAAACCATCAGTGTTTTTAAGTTCAAATGAGTCTGTTAATCACCCGAAATCAATCCCGAGCCCCTCGGGACCCCAACCAAATATACCAACACCTCGCATATGATCATTCAAACTTAGCTGCACTCTCAAAACACCAAAACTAACATCAAAACATCAAATTTACATCGAATTCAAGCCTAAGAACTTTGATATTTCTAAAATCCACCAATGATGCCGAAACTATCCAAATCAACTCCGATTGACCTGAAATTTTGCAGACAAGTCCAAAAATGACATTACGAACCTGTTCCGACCCCGATATCTTATTTTCCACTACCGACCGGAAATCACCCAAAAACTAACTTCGGCAATTCAAGCCTAATTCTACATCGGACATCACAAAAATATTCTGGACACACTCCTAAGTCCCAAATCACCTAACGAAGCTATTCGAACCATAAAATCCGCATTCCGAGGTCGTTTACCAATAAGCCAACTCTTAGTTGACTTTTTCCATTTTAAGGCTATTTTTGAAGACTGAATGACTAAACTCTCACTACAACCATCCTGATTTCAAGCCTACCAACTCTAACACATCAATAACAGTTAAACAAGATATGACAAGGCAATAGCAGTAAATAAAATGCAGGTTCTACGTAACGACGGACCGGGTCGTTACAATCAGATTGATATCGGATTATCAATTATCGGACGATTATCGGGCGGTTTATGAGTTAAATCAACAATATAAATTACATAAGTAAGCAAGACAATAAACAATAGATAGATGATCCAATCACAATTACACTCCAGTATGCTAATTAAGCTCTCATTGTTAATGGTAGTTTCTTCTTCTTTAATTCTTTTACAATAAGCAAGCTAAAATATAAATTGGGATCCTTAACCAGTAATAGAAGTTCAGGTAACAAAATTACAACATAGTTTTGCTTCAGTTACCAAGTTAAATAGTTTATCTGAGCAAACAAGTTATGATAAGGTTGAAGCTCAAGCTGCTAAGAAGTTGCTTCATAATGAGTAAAAATATAATTGTAATAATTCTTAATGGGTTTTAGCCAATAACGAAATTAAGTAATCCGCCACCAAATCGGTAGATCATTCATTATAAACTTTTAATCCGTTCACCAACCGTTAGTCCGATAACCCGATCCCACTAAATCATTAAGCCACTTTCATGGTTCGATTAACGTTCCGGTTCGATTTTGGACAACCCTAATCTCCGTACCCAGTTAGAAGTTATCTAGGCTATGACAAGTCGAACCAGTGAAATTAATCCAATTGTTTCAATAAACAAGTATAACCGGGAAACAAAAAAGGAAACACATAGCAGAGTCGTGAATTGGGGGGTGTTCGAAACGAACCGGAAAATTGCACCAAACCGAAAAACCAAACAAAACCGATTTAAAAACTCGCCCTAGGTTTTGTATTGAGTAAAAAACCCCGAACCAAATCGATTTATAAATATATAATTTTTATATGTAGTTTTAATACTTTATATTGAACTTTCTTTAAAAAAAAAAGTAGAAATATCCTCTCATGTGTTAACCTTGAAAGCGTATATTGACGGAAAATTATTGATAGACGCCTAAGAAAATAACTATCATGTGTTACTAACAAATTCTTCCATCGGAATATTTTAATAGATCATATGTTTGTCAAATTTTTTAATATTTACTAAACATATATTCACTTATCAAAACTTTATCTATAACTTTAACAAAATAAGATTCGAATAATATTTACGTAACAAAAAAGAAAAAACCCGAAAACTTGAAAATTTCGACAAAACCGAACCAATCCAAACCGGTATAGTTGATTTGATTTAATTTTAATAAAAATTGAACCAACTCGATACATGTACACCCCTTATCCTGTTTATCTATATATATTAGGAGAGCATTGTCAGTTTCCTTCATTAAACTTTTATACCATGTTAAAGATTTAACAATGTGTCTGGCGGGTCTTGCTTACAATATTTGGATATTACTATTGATTAGTTACTAATACTAACGTGGAGAATAAAATAAGTCAACTCAACAACTTCTATTTTTTTCGTTTACACTCTTAGTCGTCATTGCAGTGGATCTTAATGAAATAATGAATAGCAATTAAATGGTAAATATCTAATATGTTTTGACAAAAAAACATATATTTTTTTAAAAGGAGGGTTTCATTTTTCAAGACTATTTTTGTGCACCGACGCAAAATAGACAAGAATGGAGCACCGCACACTTTATTGTTTATTAAGTATATCTTGCCTTATATATGGAGCATGGACCAAATCTTTAGTACATTCACTATTAGCTGGCATTTGCCAGTTTAATCTTAAAGAAGCATTGTGTCCTAATTTTGGTCAAATTAATGTTATTTGGGGTTCTCTGTTTATTGTCTTATTTCATGAGACTTCAAGAGCTGTTCATACACATACATATAAGGGCCATTAAAATGGGAAGTGTTCAATATCATTTTTTTTCCTTTAAAATTGTACGGACAAGTTAGTTTTCGGATAGGTAATTGAAAAATATCTAGCGTTTGCAAAGTTATTGAAAAATAGCCACTATTTTACAGTAACGAGAAAAGTTCCAGCCTAATATATTGGAGATTGGTGCACCTGTACGTGAATTTTCACCATATTATGCTGGAACTCCCTCTCACAAAAAGTTCCAGCATAATATACTGGAGATTGGAACAACCGTGTATGAACCTCCAGCATATTATGCTGAAACTCCAATATATTATGATGGGGTTCCAGCATAATGTACTGGAACTCCAATATATTATGATGGAAGTTTACATGTAAGAAATTCGAATTCCAGTATATTATACTGAAATATTTTCCGGATTTTGAAAAAGTATTTTCGTTCAAATTTATCTTTACATGAAAAATGATTAAATTTGGATTACTTTTAAAACTATGATTGTTCTTTAATTACCACTTGTAAATGCGACGATTTTTGAATTTCACCATCTTTTTCCATATTCAAACCTTAAACAGGAGACTAGTGGTGGCAAATGGGGGGTTGGATTGGATTTGGGCGGGTTAAAAATGGGTTGAGCAAAAATGGGTTGGATCTCAACCCGCTCATATTTCATGCGGGTAAAATACAGATTGGGTGTTAAATGAGCGGATTGAATATGGGTTAACCCATACTATATAAGTGTATCTTTTTCTTCTAATGCAATTTATATGGGTTGTAATTTTTTTCCGGAAAATATTTTTCAATTTTCCCATGTTTGGTTGACTTACATATTTTGAAAAATAATGTACCTTTAACTCCAAATCCAATAACTCCTGATTCACAAATTAGTTCACGAAGAATTTTTCGAAACTCATCCTCTCTCAATTTTGTTCCTTCCACTTTGTGATACTTCTGAACAATAAAAATTCACCAAAATTGTTCTATTTAATTATTTGAATTAAAAGAAGATGGAATAACTATTTTTACTTTTTTCATCTTACGATTTACATGTTCAAAATTTTACAAGTTCCAAAGTCATGAATTCGGAGGTTTATGTGTTTCGAAGTTTACGGGTTCGAAATTTCGCGGTTTCGAAAGTTTTGCAGTTCAGAAATTTATGAAATTTGTGGGTTCGGAATGTTGTTGGTTCGAAAGTTTATGGCTTCATATTTATTGTATCAACATTATTTATGAATACTCTTGAGAAAATATTTCCTTGATTTACGTACCAAATATCAGAAAATGAATAAAATTACTACTTGTTTTCCAAGAAAATATTTTCTTAAAAAATATTTTCCTTTATACCAAACACACCCTTAATAATATTTCTATTGAGTTGGGTGGGGTTGGGATGATAGTAGTGGGTGTAGGAATGGGTTGGGGTAGGGTGGTTTGGGGTGGGGGTGGGTTGGTGGGGATAAGGCATATGGTGGGTTGATTGAAAAAGAGTTTTGAAAAATATTTTTCTTTCTCTTGATAAGGAAATTAATTTTCCTCAATTAAAGGAAAATGTTAAGCTACACAAATATGAAAAATTGAAAGATAACCCACTAGTCTAACCCATATTTTACCCACATTTTACTCATGAATACCCATATTTCTAAGGGTTGAATATGGGTTGAAACCTAAATTTTACACAACTTAAATATCACTTATCCAACCCATTAAAATATGAACGAATTAGGCAAATTAGCAAAATTTACAGGAGAACATACTTTTTCTACTTAACCCACCTCTCAACTTCCACTTTAAATTTGGGAAGCTTCTACAAGGGAATTGAGTCTGAGCAAAACTTTCATTTTTCTTCTCTTCTTTCCACCATATCCTCTCTCTATTTAAGCGTTGCATTGGTCTAAAACTTATTGGCAACTAATATTTTGAAGGAAGTCCCGTTAAAAGCTCGAGTCTAATTTAAAGTAAAAGACGTTTTATGAGCAAACTATTGTGCTACTAAGAGGGTGTTTACATCTTTGGCTTATCAATGCGATTAGTAAATATTGAACTGCACTTATAAGTTGTTTCTCGTGTACACTTGAATTTGTAATGTGGGTTATAGACCAGCGATTCAATTTCATCCAAAAATGATAAATAAATTAAATAAAATGTAAAACTTAGCGTTGAAATCGAAATAAGACATCAAATAGCTTGGTTCCAGGAGCAAAGCTTCCTAAGGCAGTAATAAGAATATCAATAGATAAGAAATAAAAGTGTTATTGAGCTTTAGGATAACATGCAACATAAGTTCGTGAGAAAATTTCCATCATACAATGGTTGTTTAAGTTCCTATTTAGCCCTTGTTTGGATGGTTGTTTCACATAGTTTCATAACGTATCGTATCGTATTGTATTGTATCGTTTGATGAATACAATGTTTGGATAGATTGTATGGTTTGTCGTTGTTTCATGATATCATGCACCAGCAATATGAAGAATAAATTTTGCAATATTATAAAGAAAAAGTTATGATACGAAATAAATTTAATATATAAAAAGGTAGAGTAAATGATAAAATAAAATTATTTAATAATAGTGAAGGGTGAGATGAGATAAAAAGACAAGATAACGATGCAACCACACCAAATCGGTCGTTACATAAAGTGGCACATTTCGCTGTTACGTAACGACGTATTTAACGATACGATACAATAAAATTTAAGTGACAACCAAAACAAACATCGTATTTAAAGTAATAATACGATACAATACAACAGGTAACGACCATCCAAACAAGCTGTTATAGTTGGACCTAAAGAACAAAGTCCTAGGATCAAGTCATTCTTAAATGATAATTATGAGGTCATTAATGAATGTGTAACGACATGTTATGAATGCCAAAATTCTCCGCAACGAATTGTGTGCCAAAATTCTCCGTAACGAATTGTGTATATAACACTGAAGAACATTCTTCATTTAATGCCATCGGGTGACAAACATTTGTTTGTCTTCATTAACAATATTCACCCCAGGGTCTGCCCGGTGGTAATTGAAGCTGATGTTCCTGGTCTTGATTTCCATTGCCCCGCTTTTCGTCTGTCTCCAGTTCTATGTGTCGCTTTATTAATCGAGTACTTAATACATACCAATTTTACCCTATACAGACAGTCCCCCTGCTTTCCGGTTCCACATCTTTGTGTCATCGGGAAGTTGGTGAAGATACCTTTCTTGGCGAAAAATTTCCGACTTTTCTGAAAAGTTTCTGACACTTGATTAGATGCATGTCTCTCCGTATTTAATGCCCCAAACAAGCGCCTCTCCACGATTTAGATATAATTTGTTCGGTTCTCGAGGTAATCTTGGTCACAATTTTAGCCACCTATTCTTTTACCTATACACCACATTCTTCTTCTTTGACACTTCACAGTTTTTCAAACTTTCTCAACTTCCTTGCATTCAACTCTTTCTTGCTTTCACCTTTCTTTAATCTTCTTCTTTAAAGAACTCTTGTATATCTTCATCTAACCATGGCCTCCTCATCCAAGAACTCAAGTTATCTAAAAAAAGAGAGGAAAGCAACGATGATGATGCCCCTCTTACAGTGAGCACCATCATTCCCAGAAGGCTCAGTACAGACAAGGACTTCGATGAGAAGCTTCCTTCTATAAGCTCTCGTACATGGGCTATTGGCGTGTACCCTTCTTCCATCAGTCCTTCTAATATTCTTGTCGTGAAGTTCCATGATCTGAACATCATCGCTTCCGATCTGGCGGAGCGAGTTCCCTAAGAAGGGTTTCATGAACGTTTACATGTACCCCTTCACTTTGGGCCCATTCTCATTGATCGGGGGACTTAACCTCGTAATCATGGAGTTCTACCACCGTTATCAAGTCTGTTTGGAACAAGTGAGCCCCTATGTGTGCCAAACGATAGCCTGTCTACGACGGCTATGCTAGGAGACGGGGGAAGAGCTTTCCTTGGCTGGTATGATGAACCTCTACTCCCCTAAGGTTTCCTATGGGGGAGTAATAACTTTAGCAAACATGGTCACCATGATTTTCTCACCAGCATTAACAACGACTGTGGATGGATGGAGCGGTTCGTTGTTGTTTCCACCATGGATATCATCCCGGCCACAATTTCATCTTTTCTCGAATCATGGACTCGTACACGTAAATTTAACGCCTGTCTTTTCTCTGATAAAAGGTTGTTTCATGTTGTTATTGATCCTTCTCTTTTCATTATTTTAGCAATTTGGTGGACACCACAAAGGGTTGAAGGCTTGGACCAGTGGGTTTAGAAGATTCTGGATATTACTATGCTTGAGACCCGCGCGGTGGAAAGAACTGGCCCTCAAATACGGGTGGAAGACTAAAAATCATGGCACGTTGATTCGCGAAACTAATCTTGTCTTTAACTCATTTTTGTGTATAAGAAAATTAGTTAACTTCTTTTTCTGTTGAATTCAAGTCTTCCACAGGGCTCTATTACCATCCCCGAGGAGGATGTTTTGGCTGATCCCGCAGAGACTACGAGTTTGCTAAAGGAGGCCTTCACCCGAACATGCTCCATCAGATCCTCTTTCGGTATAGGTGTTTCCTCTCGGAGTCCCCGGTAGGAGAACAAGCAACCAAAAAGGTGGCGTTCCTCCTCGCCCGAAGGCAAAAAGAAAAAGGTGAAGAACGTCGCGTCCGAGCCAACCACAACCACTGTGGTGATCGATGATGATGGGAAAGCCAGTGCTGAAGAGCTTCCATACAGAGGAGACAACAAACTTCATCAGCTCAACAAAATGCTCAATCTGTAGAGCTTATAACACCAACCGAGGACGACGTCCAAGCGCTCTAGGGAGAGTGTGATATAGTTGAGAATGCCAATTCTCGCTTTCGATCCCCAGTTGCTGTTCCCGGTACTATGAGACTGAGTATTGGGCCTCTTCCGTCTTGAGTTGATGAGCAACCTATAACCACCACTGCGTTTGTCGCAACTGCTTCTCAACCCACAACACCGTCAGCTTCATCTCCTTTTATACTGGTCATACCGTCGTCACCAGCAACTGCACCGACCGCAAACACCCGATATGAGGATGTCCCCGCTCCCCAATCCCAGACCATGGGAATTTGGAGCACAACTATTAGTCCCCTTATGTAGATCCCTAGAGGAGGAGAAGCGTCTCCCTCTTGGTATCTACTGAATTCTATCTGTTGTCCCGACCAATAGAACTCGCCAATTACCTGAAGCCGCCGGCTTCAGAGAAAGATAAGAAGAATACATGCTCTTTCCGAAAAATGTATGATAAACAATGCCATGCACATCGCAACAACTGTATGATATTTGTTCCTTTTACCGTTTCTTCTTATCTTGTTATGACAAGATTTCTGATTTGAGTTTTTGCTTTGTAGGCTAACTTCCTTGCTATCGAGGGCCTTCGGAAGTTGATTCTAGATTGTGAGGTTGACTATGAGGTGACAATCATATTGGGGAGACCTTTCCTAGATACATGGAAGGCCTTAGTTGATGTTGAAGCTGGGTAGCTCACCTTCCGGGTGGGCGATGAAAAATCTATGTTCCATGTGTGCAAGTGAATGAGGCAGCCTAATAGCAACGGAGTGTGTTTGTTTGTGGATCTTGTGACCGAAGTAATTGTTGATGACACAAGTACTATGATTAATGTTGAAGACCCATTGGAAGCTGTGTTATTAAATCACGATGCAGATGAGAAGGAAGGCTTGGTAGAATATGTCAATGCTTTGCAAGGAATGTGATTCTATACATATGGGCCCCAAAAACTTTCCTTGGACTTTGAGAACCGGAATACTCCAAAACAAAGCCCTCAATCGAGGAGCCTCCCACATTGGAGTTGAAGCCCTTACCTTCACACCTCAGGTATGAGTTGTTAGGACCTTGTTCCATATTACCTGTTATTCTTTCTCCGTGCTTAACTAATGTGCAGGTAGATTCCACCCTTGCGGTGCTTTAAAGGAGGAAGAAGGCAATATGTTGGACATTGGCGGATATTCGGGGTATAAGCCCCGCCTTTTGCATGCACAAAATCATATTGGAGGAGGATGCCAAACCCTGCGTGGAACATCAAAGAAGGTTGAATGAGGCCATGCAAGAGGTAGTCAAGAAAGAAATCATCAAGTGGCTTGATGCAGGGGTTGTCTACCCTATTTCGGATAGTTCATGGACTTCACCGGTACAACGTGTCTCAAAGAAGAGGGGCATGACTGTGATCACAAATGATAAAAATGAATTGATCCCCACGAGAATTGTCACCGGTTGGAGGGTATTCATGGATTATAGGAAGCTCAACAAAGTGACTCGGAAAGACCATTTTTCATTGCCATTTCTTGATCAAATGTTAGATAGGCTTGCCGGACGTGATTATTATTGCTTCTCGAATGGGTATTCCGGATACAACCAGATTCTTATTGCACCTAAAGACCAAGAGAAAACCACATTCACTTGTCCATATGGCACATTTTTATTCTTAAGGATGCCGTTTGCTTTATCTAATGCACCAAGTACTTTTCAGCGGTGTATGATGGCAATATTCACGGATATGGTGAAGGACTTCCTCTAGGTGTTCATGGATGATTTCTCTATTGTATTGGATTCCTTTGAAGTATGTTTGGATAATCTTGATAAAGTATTGGCCCGTTGTGAAGAGACCAACTTAGTGCTTAATTGGAGAAGTGTCACTTTATGGTCGATGAGGGCATTGTCCTCGGCCATAAGATCTCCAAGAATGGTATTGAAGTGGATAAAGCAAAAATTGAAGTGGCATCAAAACTCCCTCCTCATACTTTCGTCAAGGGAGTGAGGAGCTTTCTAGGTCACGCGGGATTTTACCTTCGGTTCATCAAGAATTTATCAAAAGTGGTGAACCCCTTGTGCAAGTTGTTGGAAAAAGATGCCAAGTTTGTGTTCAATGATGAGTGCATGAAAGCTTTTGAGCTAATTAAGGATAGGTTGACTACCACTCCCATCATTACCGCACCCAATTGGAGCTTACCATTTGAGCTCACGTGTGATGCTAGCGACGTGGCGGTAGGAGCGGTATTGGGGCAAAGAATCAACAAGATATTTCATCCGGTCTATTATGCAAGCAAGACCATGAACGATGCCTAAGTCAACTATACGGTGACCGAGAAAGAGCTATTAGCCATTGTTTTTTCCATGGAAAAGTTCCACCCATACCTCATGGTAACCAAAGTTATTGTGCACACCGATCGCGTTGCACTTCGTTATTTGATGAGTAGAAAGGAGTCTAAGGCTAGGTTGATGCGGTGGGTACTTCTTCTACAAGAGTTTGACATTGAAATCATAGACCGCAAAGGGAGTGAGAATCAAGTGGCGGACCACTTGTCCCGCTTGGAAGAGGAGGGGAGGCCCTATGATGGCCTCGAGACAATGATTCGTTTCCGGATGAGCAACTCCTCTCTATGTCTTTGACTGGGATGCCTTGGTTTGCCGATGTGGCCAACTTTCTTATGACCGGCATTGTCCCGAATGAGTTCTCTTCAAACCAAAGGAAGAAGCTCAAACGGGACTGCCGTGATTATTATTGGGACGAGCTATATCTTTTCAAAATTTGCACTGATAGTGTTATCCGGAGATGTGTTCCGGAAGAAGAGAAATTGAGTATTCTTGAAGCTTGCCATTACTATCCCTATGGTGTTCACCATGGTGGGGCGAGAACTGCTACAAAGGTCCTAAGTTGTGGATTCTATTAGCCTGCCTTATACAAAGACGCTAGCGAGCTCATTAGGCATTTTGATGATTGCTAAAGAACCAGTGGGATATCCAAGAAGAATGAGACGCCTTTCACTACCATCCTCGAGATTGATATTTTTGACGTGTGGGGAACCGACTTTATGGGACCATTTGTGATGTCATGTGGGAACACCTATATTCTTGTTGACGTGGATTACGTTTCCAAATGGGTTGTAGTTGTGGCTTTGCCCAATAATGAGGCATGGAGTGTGGTGGATTTCTTGAAGAAAAATATATTCACAAGGTTCGGCACCCCAAGGGCTATCATTAGTGATGGAGATTCTAATTTTTGCAACAAAGCCCTTGACACTTTACTCTCCAAGTATGGTGTCACTCATAAGGTGTCAACCCCCTATCACCCCCAGGCAAGTGGACAGGTTGAGGTCTCTAACAGGGAGATCAAGAGAATTCTATCCAAGATTGTCAATGCAAATCAGACCGATTGGTAGAGGAAACTTTACGATGCTTTATGGGCCTATAGAACAACTTACAAGACTCCAATTGGTATGTCTCCATACCGGTTGGTATTTGGGAAAGCATGTCACCTTCCGGTGGAATTAGAGCACAAGGCCATGTGGGCGTTGAAGAAATTGAACCTTGAATGAGATGTAGCTGCCAATCTCCGGGTAGAGTAATTAAATGAACTTGATGAGTTCTGGTTCCATGCTTACTCCAGTTCATCCTTGTACAAGGAAAAAATGAAGTACCGACATGATAAGTATATCCGGAACAAAGAATTGAAAGAAGGTGACTTGGTTCTTCTATTCAACTCTCGGTTATGAATGTTTCCGAGAAAGAAGTCAAAGTGGAGTGGTCCTTTTGAACTGGACAACGTGACTCCTTTTGGTGATCTCGATTTGAAAAACAAGAATGGCGAGATATTTAGAGTCAACGGGCACCGAGTGAAACACTACCTTGGAAAGATTGATGATTGCCACATTGTGGAATTGATGCATTTCAAATGAATGATGGTAACATACGTCGTGCCGCGACGTTAAATCAGGCGCTTCTTGGGAGGCAACCCATGTGTTTTTCTTTCTTTTGATTTTCATCTTAGATTAGGCATTGTTTTGGACTAACTGGTTGTGAAGTGTATGTAGGAATTGGTTGTGCAGTTCAGGAAATTGACTAGGAAAAATTTGGCTAAGTGATGAAATTTTGCGGACCGCGTCAGAAATTATACGGACCGCACAAGAACTTTGCGGCCGCACAATTCTGTGCGTGGTCGCGCAACTGAAATGGGCAAAATGCCAACTCTATGAAGTTCAACCTGTCAAAATTCCTTAAGAGTTCGCGATCGCGCCCATGAATCTGATATTGAGCTACAAAAAAGTAAAGAGTGCGGACCGCGCCAAAATTTTGAGGCCATACTCAGGTAAGTCGGTGGGGTCAATGGGGGTCAGTGTATAAATATTCCTTTTGAGAAATATTCATACTTTACGAACTCTAACTTCTCAAATAACCCTAAAGCACTGTGCACTTATTCTTGCTTTCAATCTCATCCTATTTTCATCAAGTGTTGATTTCCTACTACTTTTCACTGCTGGTATGTTCATCTCAATGAATTAATTTCATATTTTTCTTTTCTTTTCTCTTTGTTTTAATTTCCTTTATAGTTAGGGTTAGATTCATGCCAAAAAGTCAAAATGATGCTTAATCCTTGCTTAGAAACATATGGGTAGTGTTTGAATGCATAATGGGGACTAGGGTTAGTAGCTTTGCATGCGTAATTGCCATAAATCTTGTATAATTAGTGAAAGTACTAGTATTAAGTGTTCATGAGTGCCGAACGTATTTGAATTTCACGACCTCACACACTTTTGTGTGGTCCGCAATAGGGTATGCGGTCGCGTACAAAATTGTGCGGTCCGTGATACCCTAATATCAAGGCACTATTAGTTGCTTAGATTTTGCGACCACGCTCACTTTTGTGCAGTATGCAGTTGGTCTTTCGCGGCCGCACTCATAATTGTGCGGTTCGCACAGTTGAACTTTAGAGACCCAATAAAATGCTAATGCGGCCGCACTTAAAATTGTGCGGTCCACAATGGGTTTTTCGCGGCTGCACTCATTTTTGTGTTGTCCGCGGTTGGTTAACTTTAGAGAACATGTCTGAGTCTGGTACCTTCGCGGATGCACTCACTTTTGTGCCGTCCGTGATGAGCATTACGCGGCTGCACTCAATTTGATGCGGTCTGCGATGGGCATTCTGTGGCCTCACTCACTTTGGTGCGGTCCATGCTGCCCTGTTCTGAGAATAACTGACTTTCTTTTCAACTGTAACTCTTTAACACATGTTGATCCCCAATTATAACTGACTTTCACTACTTGTGTGTTGCATACAATGGTGCGTTCTCGTGGTAGAGGTGACACTTCAAAAGGGAGGGAAGAATCCTCCCGAGGCTGGTGTAAAAGGAAGAAAAACTTACCATTATTAGTCAAGAAGGTTGTGGGTAAAAAGGCCACCATCGTTAGACCTCCCCCGGATTCCCCGGAAACTAATGAATACCTCCCATCCCAGGAGACTTTTGGGGGGAATTTGTACAACCTCAATCGGGGTACAATCACAACCCTTCCGCTTGGTCAATGAACCTACCTCCTACTCTGGGTCGTTTGATGGCTCAGAGGGAGGTAGTAAGGCATCAGAACCATCTTCCCCGCCAGCTACAACACCTGCCTCAACAACTGGCCCAATAAATCTAGATGATGATGATGATGAGGTCCCGGATGACGGGAGAGGGGGTGATACTAATGTGGGAGGTATGTCTAGGTCAAGGAAGCCCGAGGTGTGGGCTAATAGATTTTTGAGTGAGAAGGCTTACGACAAGTTCCGAGAATGGTGGCCCCAAAGGTCGCTCACTCTTGAGCGACAATTCATAACACCTACTCCCGCACAATACAAATGTCCTAAGGCAATTTAGGAGAGAAAAAGATGGGAGTATTTCACCGTAAAAGTGGTAGATGCCAATGAATACCTCGTCAAGGAATTCTATGCCAATGTTGCCCACATCAAAAAGGTCACCACGGTGACGAAGTCCCGAAACTTGAAAATCCGGTTTGATGGCCACACACTGAACAAATATGCCGAATTTGAGGATGTTGAGGCAGTGCAGTACCTGGAGAAACTAGCCTTGAATGAAGTAGCTCGTCCATGGCTAGCTGAGATATTAGCTATTCCGGGGAAAACACCCGCATGGCTCAAAGTTGGAGTTCCAATATTCAGAGCCACCCTTAACTTTGAAGCCAAATGGGGGTCAACATTCGTGTGCAGCCGGCTTGACCTTTGCCAGCATGAAAATTTCCTTCCACTCACCCGTGAAATTTTGGTAGCTTTCATCATGTCGGGATATCCAATTAATGTGGGGAACCAGATGTCCTACCACATCTCCAAGGCGATCGACAACGAAGAAAGATCTTATCCCTACCCAAACTTCATTGCTGAATATCTCGAAGACCAAGGGTAGAAGAGGCACTTTGATGTGAAGAAGAAGGCTAAAAACCCTTTCTCCTGGTATCACCTCCAAGGAGTGGAACACCCTAAATCCAAGGGTAAATCCACCACCTCCACTGGCTAGTCTGAAGAGCCAATGGTAGTGGCCATCGGATCAGTTGTTGAGCCTCCCACATCAGTCGGTACTTCTACTGGATCACCATTCATGCCTCCTCAATCCTCCGGGACATCTATATCAGTGCCTTAATCTTCTACCTACCCTCATACTGCACTGTGGGTTTCATAGACACTATCCAACCTCAACAACTGGATGCAGGCAATTACCACAAAGCTGATTGTCCTATCCAGTGCAGTAGCAACACAATCTTCAGCCCCATTACAACTTCAGGTACCTCCATCAGTGGAGGATTCATTGAAGGAGCTTCTGGGCAACCAGAAAAAGCTCCTGGACAACCATAAGAAGATCCTGGAGACTCTTGACACACATGGGAAAGCCATCAAGGATTTGGGGAAGCATGTAAAGATGATGCGGAAGACTCAGGCCTCAAAGGAGTCAGTGGAGAAGCTGAGGAAGGAGGTAGAGAAGATTGCCTCTGCTGGAGATATCCCACTGGACTTGCTCATGGAGGAGACAACCCCAGCAGCACATGCAGCAGAGCATGAGGTACCATATGCAGCAACCGACTAGTCTGAGGAGCCAACTGCCACTTTACACACTGCTGAGGAGCTGATCACGATGCTCAACAACCTTGTAGTCCCCCAGTTAGAGGATGTGGATATCCCAGTTAGAGTACACGGAAGGTGCTGATGACCCGATGCAGTCTGAGGACCCTACTCATGTTCATGACCCAATGCAGACAGAGACCACACAGGGAGTTCTCTTTACTCTCTTCCCCTTTTCTCTGTTCTTATTTTGCTAGTAGCATTGAGGACAGTGCTATTTTTTATTTGGGGGGTGGTCCATTTTGATTTGATGACGTTTGGTATGTAATAACCATTATACTATTTTTCTTTATCTTTATTTTCACTTTTGGTATGTTTATAATTTCAATGTTCGATGTATATATTCATTTCCACTATGTATATATCCGTTTTACTCCATTTTGTACATATTCAGTTTACTTTCCGTAGTTTACTTCATAACTGCTTTCGTTGGTTTTCCTTAGTAGCATAGCTTCTTATTTCCTTTAGTAGTTTCTTTTATGTTTTTACCTTCATTTTACGTTTTGTGTGAACAATAAGTCTTTGGTTTTCTTAATGCCACGGTTCTTTCCAAAGGTGGATGTTGTGTGAACCGGGTGGCTCTTCCCAACGTTGGATGGCGTGACAACCTTCTTTAGGGATTGAGTCCGTTTCTTTTTGTTTTGGTATGTAGTAGTAATAAGTAAAAGTGTCTCAAGCAGGATTTACTTGGTACTAACACATTTACCTTCGACCTTATGGTTAGAAACAAGTTGAATGGCAAAGAATAGCTCTGGTTGTGACCTTTAGACTCTTGAGTTGACTAAAACAATCATCGAGTGGTTTCCTTGAGCCATTTGTGATTTTCAATCTTAGCTAGGGTTGTTGTTGGCCCTCGACTCTGTTCTCTTTAACAATTCGACAGCTTGAGAGGTGAGGTATTGAATTGCAAGTACAAGTTTCTTTCCAATAAGTCAAGAACTTGCCCTGAATATTGGTCTAGGCGAAATTCTAAGTGTAGCTCGACTTGAGAAATGATTGTAGGCTCTCCTTGGTCCAATTTGAAACTTGAAAGCTTTTGTAGCCTACCAATATGAAATCCTTAGTCAAGCCCTTTGAGCCTAAGCCTTTTTCATTCAATAGCCATATTACAAGCCTTTATTCGTTTTATAATGACCCTCTCTTAGCACCCGATCTTTTCCTAGCATTCATGATAAGCAATTGGAAAAAGCGTAAGTTTGGGGGAGAGACGAGGAATTTGAAAATGATAAAAGGTACAAAGAAGAAAAAGAACTGAAGAAAAGGAAAGGCAAAGAAAAGGAAGAAAGCCAAAAAGAAGTATGTCAAAAAGAAAGTGAAGGTTGAAGGGATTCAAAGAATGCAATGATGAAAGGCATAGAATGGTGAGAGAAGGAGAAAAATGATTTTCATGAGAAAGAAAGAGTGACAGTGTGTCTCTAGTTCCCCTAAGGATGAAAAAATGACTCAAATAGTCAAAAAAGTATGAGCCGAAGTGAGAAAATGGAGTGCTTAAGGAAAGATGAAACCATCATAGTCCGATAAGTCCTACCTTGATCCAAAAGCCTTCATTACACCCCCGCAAAAGCCCTATTATTTCAAGTTGAGTGAGCTTACATTAGTGGTTTTACATAAGGGGCAAGCTTATAGTACTTAGAGTCGCACTTGTGGCATTCTTTTGAGAGTGATGAGCGCACTTCTTCACAATCCTTGTTTTGAGTGTTTCATTCTAAAGTGAGATTTGCTCATGGAGAGTAGAGGAGGAGGAGCTTGGGATCCACAATGACCTACGCGATAGACCGAGCTTCCTTGATGAATTGAATCAACTCTTGATGCTCTAGTGTCACATTATAACTATGGTACTCAAAAGGTCATAACGTGATGTTGTTGATAGTTTATTTGTGTTGAGGGTAATTGTTAGTCCCAATTGATGATTGATGGATTCACCTTAGGCCAGCTGAAATATTCTTTTTTTCTTGTGGATGTGGGAATTACCTTATTTTCTTGAAGACAAGCAAAAGTTTAAGTTTGGGGGAGTTGATAAGTAGGGATTTTAACCTATTATTTGCTCTCTTTTACTTGTATTTTAGGCCAAAAATGCTTGAAGGTATTCTCAGAAACTAATGAAATATGCTTGCTTACAGGAGTTGTTCAAAATGATCCAAAGGAACCATAATCAACTCGCAAAGGATTCAAAACTTGAACAAAAACCAAGTCTGGACAAAAAGAGCTGGAGCGCAGACCGCGAAAGGGAGGTTCAGAGAGTTACATTTTCAGGCTAAATGTTGAGCGCGGTCCGCAACAGAAATGCGCGGTCGCGAAAGTCCCTGTGCGGCCGCGGTTGGAATCACGCGGACCGCAACGATTGACATTCAGAGAGATGATTATTTGAGCTAAAAAGAGAAACGCGGTTCACGCCAGAATTGTGCGGCCGTGAAATCCCCTTGAGCGGCTGCGATTGAAATTATACTGTCCGCGAAACTCAGCTTAATCCAAATCCAAATCCAAAATTGAAGAACGCGGCCCGCGATCAGAATTACGCGGCCGCGAAAGCAAGAGTGCGTCCACTCTCAAAATTTTGCGGCCGCACAACCTCCGCAGAGGTATTTTTGTTAAAAAATTTCAGCTTAGTATAAATAGAACTTTTTTATCTTTTATAGGTTATGTTATGATTTGTAGGAGCACCTGAGACGATTGAAAATTCTGTTTTAGAAAATTTTGTACTAGATTCATCTTTCAACATTAGATTTTCATCTCCTAATCATATATTATGGATTTTATCTTCATTTCATCTTCGATTTTTGTTATTTCCATGAGTAGCTAAACCCATAGCTAGGGTTGTGACCCAACCCTATTGTGGGTATTTAATGGGTATTTGATTTTAGGGCTTGAATGTGTATGTGTTAGTGATATATAGACTAATTCTTGCTAGAACTATAGAATTAATGGCTGCAAACATTGATTCATGCCTTCATGAATTAGGGTGTGTTTGGTATGAAGGAAAATATTTTCTAATTTTCCCATGTTTGGTTTGCTTAAATGTTTTGGAAAATATTTTTCTCATCAACTCATTTTCCTCCAATTGGAGGAAAATGTTTTTCCTATCAAGAGAAGGAAAAACATATTCCAAAACTCTTTCGCAACCTTCCCCACCGTGTTCTTTACCCTCACCCACCCACCCCACACACACCCACCTAACCCCACCACATACCATCTCTCCAAAAAGTTTTTTTTACGTCACCCCCCACCACCACCACCCACCACCCCACAAAAAATTTATTTATTTATTGCTTTTTTTGTAATTTTTAAATTTCTGTTTTTATTTCTGCACCCCCCTCCGACTGCCCCCACTCCCGCACAATTTTTTTAATATTTTTTTTGTAATTTTCAAATTTTTGTTTTTTTTCTGCACCCCACCCTTAGGAAAAAATATTTTATATATATATATTTTCAGTTTTACTTTTTTTTTTGGTTTACAGGTTCAAAATTTACAAGTTCCAAAATTATGAGTTAAGAGGTTTATGTGTTTCGAAGTTTACGAGTTTAGAAATTATAAAGTTTATGGGTTCGAAATTTCGCGATTTCGAAAGTTTTGCGATTAGGAGGTTTATGAAATTTGTGGGTTCGGAAGGTTGTTGGTTCGAAAGTTTATGGCTTCATGTTTATTGTATCAAAATTATTTATGAATACTCTTGAGAAAATATATTCCTTGATTTGCGCACCAACACCAAAAAATGAATAAGAGTACTACTTGTTTTCCAAGATAACATTTTCTTGGAAAATATTTTTCTTGATACCAAGCACACCCTTAATCTCTACTTGAGAAAGATGGACTAAGTCTAGGAAACTAGGCTAACAAGGAATTGTGGTGAACTCAAGAAATTGAAAGCCCAAATTAAAGGGTTAAACCTAGAGATAGTAATAACCAACTTGAGCTAATATCACTTGAATTTCATGACTACCCATTTGGACTTGAGAAAGCCATATTGGGCAAAATCACTCAAACTACCGAGAGGTATAGAGTGAGTACCCGGGTGTGATAGCTATATTACGATCCCAACTAATCAAGCTTGACCTAGATTCTTGCTACCTGTTAGATATCCACCTAGGTAGAAGTCACTACTCTAGTCTCTTTAAACACTTGAAAACCAATAACAAAAATATTGTACTTAGTTTTAATTATTGCATATAATAGAATAGAGTTAGAAGTAGAAACTCAAACCCAAATGTGTGGAAGTGTAATTAAGAGCAAAACCCGCATCTAGACTTAGATATAAACCTAATTCCAAACAGATTAACTCCCTGTGGATTCAATCCCAACCTAGTTGGGTAAAACTGCATCGACCACCCTTGCTACTGAATAATAGTATAGGCTTAGACCCGATCAGCGTTCCTGGTATAAATTTTTCCGAAACCAACCCTTACTATGAGGGTTTCATAAGAGAGGGCCCTCTTATGTTTACGATGCTCTTGAAGAGTATGCCTCATGTTTATTCCGGCACTAGCATTTGAAGTACTTGATTAACTTTCATATGATAAAATTAATTCATCGTTTGGACAAGAAATTAGATAAAAATAAAAGTAATTTACTTTATTCCTATAATTTTAAAAAGTATAGAAGCATTCGTTGTGCTGAAAAGAAATTGCCATTACTTGTGGCTAACAGGTTATTTCTATGGGGTTGGCCGTGCAGTCCCCGGTCTATACACCTTTGTTCTCGGATTTTGTAGTCCCGGTTTATGTGGTAGTTAGGTTGTCGTATTCTCATATCATCCCCCGCCGTGTTTGAATGCGAAGAATGCGAATTGGAACACTGGAAGTCTTGTTCCTATATGATTACACTAATGAATGGTTGGATAATCTTTGGTCCGATGGCAAGCTTCATTGCTAGTTAGGAACTTTGCTACCGTGCCAAAGATTATCTAACCACCCCAGTGGCTTGTAGAGAAATGGGGCACTCGTGAACAATCATATAGATTTTGGTTCGATGTCAAGCTTTGTTTCCCATTAGGAACTTTGCTATCGAGCCAAAGACTATCTAACCATCCTGTAGTGGCTTGTCATTTCCACATCTTCTTGTTTAAAGGTCTTATTTCTGCTGATGGTGTTTCCTTCGTAGTATGCTTTCCGTTGCTGCCTTGTTAAAAACCTTGCGAGAAAAATCAAACCTTATTGGGATAAAAACTGGACAAAGGAAAAAAGAGTGCAACACATACGTTCAGTATAAGCGGTGCCCATAAGCTATAGTACCTTTTGAGGTGTGACACATTCCAGTTGCTTGGCAATTTAACTCTGTCTTGATTTTCCAGCTCATACGATCCTTTCCCGGTAACAGCTGAAACCCAGTAGGGGCCTTCCAACGTCCGACCCAGCTTTCCTGCATAGAGTTCTCGGGTGTTTTGAGTCACTTTTATTAAAACCAAGTCTCCCACTTTGAAATAACAGAGATTGGCTCTTCGATTATAATACCTTTCCATTCTTTGTTTCTGGGCCACCATCCTTATTTGCGCCAAATCCATGCGTTCGTCAAGCAGCTCCAATCTAATCATCAACGCTTCGCAATTTTATTCATTGTCAGCCCGAAAGTATCTCATGGTAGGTTTTCCCACCTCCAACGGGATCAAGGTTTCTGCTTCGTATACGAGAGAGAAAGGTTTCTCTCCCCTGCTTGACTTGGTCGTCGTTCGGTATGCCCATAGCACTCTCGGTAACTCTTCGAGCCAATTGCCTTTAGCTGCTTCCAATCTCTTTTTGAGATTTTAATAATCATCTTATTTGTCGATTCTGCTTGTCCATTTGTGCCCAGGTGGTATGACGAAGAAGTGATTCTTTTGATTTTCAAGCCTTCAAAGAATTTTGTGGACTTTGCGCCTATAAATTATAGCCCGTATGTTATTTCATTTGGTATTCCGAACCTGCAAATTATGTTCTTCCACAGGAAATCGACCACTTTGCGGTCGCCGATTTTCTGGTAAGGACCTGCTTCAACCCACTTAGAGAAGTAATCCATCAAAATCAAAAGAAATCTTACCTTACCAGGAGCCGGCTGTAGTAGACTGACTATGTTCATCCCCCATTTCATGAATGTCCGAGGCGATAATACCGAATGCAATAGTTATGCTGGTTGATGCACCAATGGCACGTGGTGTTGAGACTTGTCATATTTCTAAACAAATTCCTTAGCGTCTTGTTCCATCCGGGGCCAATAGTATCTTGCCCTAACTAACTTTAATACTAAAGAGTACCCACCAAAATATTTCCACATATTCCTTCATGAACTTTTCTTGTGACGTAATTAAGCTCGGAGGCTCCTAAACATCGGCCCAACGGGCCTTGGAAAGACTTTTTATACAACTGGCCTCCCCAAAAACTGTAACGAGTTGCTTTGGTGCGGAGTGCCAGGGATGCCTTTGGATCTTCAGGCAGTTTGATGTGCTCAAGATAGTCAACGATCTCATTTCTCCAGTCCCAGGCCAAATTGGTTGCATTTACTTTATAATAATCGTACACATACAATACCGAATGCATGAGTTGTACCACCGTACCGAAATCTAATCCTTTCATTTTCGTGGACGAACCCAGATTAGACAGTACGTCTGCTTCTGCTTCTTCTCCCAGGATGTGGGTGATTGACCATTCCCGGAACCGTGGAAGCAGAGTCTTGACTTTCACTACATATTGTTGCATCCATTCCTCTTTAGTGTCGAAGATCACGTATTCTTGATTTACTACCAGTTGGGAATTTCTTTAATTTCAATGACCTCGGAGTCCATCCCCCGGGCCAGTTCAAGTACTGCAATCAAAGCCTCATACTCTGCTTCATTTTTAATCAAGGGAACAGTTCTTATGCCCTGCCTCAGGGTTTCTCCCTAGGGTGGAATTAGTACTACCCCAAGCCCGGACCCTTTCACGCTGGAAGCTCCGTCTATGAACAAGGTCCAGATTTCAATGTCGTTTCTGACACCATCACCACTTCTTTGGTGGCCAAAGGCAGTAGTCCGGGTTTGAACCACGAAGTTGGCCAAAACTTGCGATTTGATCGTGATCCTAGGTTTATACTCTATGTAAAATTCACTCATTTCGACCGCCCACTTTGCCAAACAACTTGACAATGTAGGTTTGTGAATGATACTCCACAGGGGTAGAGTTGTCACCACGGCTATCAAGTGGCATTGAAAATAAGACCTAAGCTTTCGAGCTTCAACTACGAGAGCTGAGGAAAGTTTTTCCAAGTTTGGCTAGCGAGTTTCCGCTCTCGTTAAATTATACTAACATAATAGATAATAGATTGCGTACCTGCGTCTTTGCGGACTAAAACGACACTTACCGCTATCTCCGAGACTGCGAAGTAAATTAGAAACTGTTCGCCTTCCTCCGATTTCGATATTAACGGAGGCCTTGATAAATAATTTTTCAAATCTTTTAAGGCCTGTCGGCACTCCCGAGTCCATTCGAAGTTGTTCTTCTTTTTTAGAAGCGAGAGGAAGTGGTGGAATTTTTCTAAAGACCGGGAAATGAACCTGCTTTAAGTGGCCAGTCTTCAAGTTAACCTCTGAACCTCTTTCATATTTGATAGCTGGTCGGGAATGTCCTCGATGGATTTAATTTTATTGGGATTGACTTCGATCCCCTTTTGTGACACCAGGAAACCCAAGAACTTACTAAAACTGAGTCCAAATGCACAATTTTTGTGGTTAAGATTCATGTTATGCTTCTTTCGGATGTCAAAGGTTTCTTGGAGGTGCTTCAGATGATCACTTGCTTTCAAAGAATTAAACAACATATCATCTATGTAAACTTCCATTATTTTCCCGATTTGCTTTTCGAACATTTTGTTCAGAAGCCTCTGTAAGTGGCTCCGGTGTTCTTAAGCCCGAAAGGCAACGCACTGTAGCAATATGTGCCAAAGTTTGTTATGAACGAAATATTTTCCTAATTTCCAGGTTCATTTTGATTTGGTTGTACCCGGAATAGGCATCAAAGAAACTCATCAACTTGTGGCTGGTTGTCGCATTAATCATTTGACCAATGTTTGGCAATGGGAACGAGTCATTTGCGCATGACTTATTCAGATCCTTATAATCTACGCACATGCGAAGTTTATTATTACTTTTTGGAACTAATACTACGTTAACTAGCCAGTCAGGATACTTTACCTCCTGGATTGAATGATATCAAGCAATCGAGTTACCTATTCCTTGACAAACTAGTTTCTGAACAAGGCAATAGAGCTTTTCTTCTTCCTTACTGAAAGGATGTTGGTATCTACGCTTAATTTATGCACGTCCACCTCTAGCGAAATACTTTTCATATCCGCATGCGACTACACAAAACAATCAGAATTAAATTTAAGAAATTCTATATATCTTGACATGAGCTCGGGGTTTAATCTTGTCCCCGAGTGGAACTTTCTCTCTAAGAACTTCTCGAACAATGTGATTTGTTCGAGTTCTCCATTGTGGATTTGGTTGCATCCGTTTCTTCTATTACCTGGAAATACCTTGGTACCTATGTCACGACCCAAAATACATAAGATCGTGATGGTGCCGGACACCAGTGTCAGGCAAGCCAATCATTAATTAGTTGAAATAAATTCCTGTTTTAGCATTTTTGAAATCATTACCTTTAACTTTAACACGTAATAACTAAATAAAATCCATTAAGTAAAATAGCAGCCCAATATTCCATTCTAATAAAATAAAATCCCAAACACATCCCAGAACCCGATGACACAAGTACATGAGCAATTTCTAGGAAATTTACAAAATACTGCAATGCTTGTCCGGAATACAGTTGGACAAGGAAAATTAAAATAAAATGTATACAATACGAGACTCTGTCAGCTGCGGATCGCCTCCGGATGATGCAGCTCGCCTAAGTCTCTAAACCAGCCACGTCGCTATGAAAGTACTTGTGCAATAAAAATGTATAGCAAGTGTAGCATGAGTACGAAAACAACGTGTACTAAGTAAGTATCCTGCCTAACCTCAGAGAGGTAGTGACGAGAGGTCGACTTGACACTCACTAGGGTCCAACAATATAATTTAATAATATATGACAGCAGCAAAAGGCATACGAGGGTAATGAAATCAGTAAACTTTAAAAATAACCGCAATTCAATAAACACTGGAAGTAAATAGATAATTTCTACTTCATTTCCCCCCAAATATCCGTCAAGTAATTATCCACAAAATCATTTAACAATTTAGCATGCGCATACAGGATAAGGACAACTGGCCTGAGCCATCATAATAATCATATTTGTGCACTTCCGAGGGTCGAACGGCCCGAACCATAAATATATCTTTCTATTCACCGTGGCGTACGGCCCGCTCCCATGAGAGTGGGGGAAATAACACTCCGCTCGCGGAATGTAAATTGCGAAGCGGTCACATGCACATACAACATTTTCTTAAATTACTTTCAATGAACAATTCCTTTAAATTACCAATTTATGTGATCTCAGGGAAACCAAAGTTTCATATAACATAAATTCATAAAGCATATAATTCATTTCAAGAAAGAACGCAAGGCATGATGTGGGTCCTAGACTACCCGGACATGGCATAACAGTAGCTACGCACGGACTCCCGTCACCTCATGCGTACGTAGCCCCCGCAAATAATAGCATATATTCATTTAGTTCACCTATGGGAACAATTCCCCCTCACAAAGTTAGAAAGGAGACTTACCTCGCTCAGAAATTCCATAATCGGCTTCCAAGCCCTTCCGACGACTCCAATGGATGCACAACGCCCCAAAACTACCAAATATCGGGCAAAGAAATGAGAATTCACTCTAATACTCGTAACAAATTCAAATTATATAATTTCCCAACTCCGCTAAATGTATTGACCAAAATGCCCTCAGGCCCACGTGCCCGGATTCCGAAATTTCTCAAAGATAAACTCTACCCATAGCTTTAGTAGCTCAATTATAAAATTTATTCAGATATTCATGCTCAAATTCGTGGTAAAAATCCAAATTACCAAATTTCTAGGTTTTCTTCAAAAATCCCAAATTTATACAAATTCTCATGCTCAAATCCGTACCTAGACCATGCATTTAACTTAAAAGGAGTTGGAATAACTTACCTTGTGATCCTTGACGAAAATCCCCTCTTAAAGATCCTCAAAATCGCCCACATCAAATGAAACGATTGAAGGAAATGGCCAAAATCTCGCATTTAAATTAATCTGCCTAGGCCCCATTTTCCTCTCTGCGTTCGCGACACCATGAGTGAGTTCGCGAAGGGCAACTGCCTGACCCTTCGCGTTCGCAGGACTCCCAGTGCGTTCGCACAGGCCAAATGGCCCCAGCTCCCCTTTTCCTCTAAACGTTCGCATACAAAGCCCGCGTTCGCGTAGTATTCTCAGCCCAAGCCTCCGCGTCCGCACTCCTCAATACGCGAACGCGACATACAAAAATTCCCTGGGGCCATAATAAGCCTATGCGGACGCGAATATTCCCATGCGAACACATAGAGCAATTTCCTCCTTTCCCATAAAAGCCTATGCGTTCGCGACACCTCTCATGCGAACGCATAGGAGAACACCAGCACCAGAAAGCAGCAACAACAAAACAGGAAGAAAATGACCCGAAATCACCCCGAAACACACCCGAGGCCCCTAGGACCCCGTCCAATCACACAACCCAGTCCCATAACATCCCACGGACTTGATTGAGGCCTCAAATCGCATCCAACAATGCCGAAACCACGAATCGCACCTAAATCCAAACTTTATGAACTTTGAAATTTCAAACTTCCACATCCGATGCCGAAACCTATCAAATCACGCTCGATTGACCCCAAATTTTGCACACAAGTCATATTCGACATTACGGACCTGATCCAACTTCTGGAATCGCATTCCGACCCCGATATCAAAATTTCCACTTCCGGTCGGATTTCTCAAAAACCTTCAAATTTCTATCTTTAGCCAAACGACTTCAAAATAACCTACGGACATCCGAATTCACTTCCGATCGCTCTCCCAACTCTAGAATCACCATGCGAAGCTATTCCCAGACTCGGAATCCCAAACAGACATCAATATCTCTGAAATGCGCTTCAAGCCAAACGTAGGAAATTCCTTCAAAAATGCCGACTTCCACAATATACGCTGAAACGCTCCCGGGTTATCCAAAACCCGATCCGGACATATGCTTAAGTACGAAATCATTATACGAACCTGATGAACCTTCATATTATGATTCTGAGGTCGTTTACTCCAAATTCCAATCTTAGTCAACTCTTCCAACTTAAGGCTTCCGAACTGAGAATTTTTCTTTCAATTTTCCTATGAACCTCCCGAATTTCAACTTCGACCATACGCGCAAGTCATAATACCTGAAATGAAGCTGCTCATGACTTCAAAGCGCTGAACGACACGCTAGAGCTCAAAACGACTGATCGGGTCGGTACATTCTCCCCGACTTAAACAGACGTTCGTCCTCGAACGTGCCAAGAACTTCTCTTGAGTTATATGGAATCATTGTTTAACACCTCGTGCACCTATCCGTGTTGCCACAACCCAGTTGAGCACATAAGCTTGATCAAATATGAAGCTATCCTCCTTTATCCATACAATAAGCTCTGAACTCAGTTCCAACACCGGAAATTCTCTGCCAGGCATGTTTCCATTATATGAACACCAGGATAATTACCACACGAGGCACCAGAACACAACTGCGTACCTTTGCTGAATCAGTACCATGACCGCATAATCCATTATCTAGCCGCCATGACATTCCCTGAAACCTTTACAGCCAAAATTCTACAAATCCAACGCTTCCCATGCACCTTATAATATACATACATACATCCTGCTATAATGCTGACGATACCACCACGACGGAGGAGATGTGTAGAAATTCCTAACCAATTGCAGAGTTAACCAAACATTGAGATCTTTTCTCTTGACTTAGATCATCATCTCATTACGAACCAAATACTGGTATTTGTTCTCTACCATACTTCACAAAATCCCATCGCACTGATCCCTAGTCCAATAGTCTCGTCTCACCCAGTATGAGCTGCTCAGATAACCAATCACCTTAGACATAACCATCAGTCTCACATGATGCCACAATGCACCAATAGGCCACAATTCGAATATGATACATAAGGAAATGACTCAGGAATGGACTACTCAACTCACGCAACTAATATGAACTTTCCTTCGAAAAATAGGAGGTAAAACACAAGAAAAATAATTATAGGAGCCTTACTCAACATCACACTGTTGCGGCGAGCAACCCGATCCAAATAACATACCTGTGGCGGCGTGCCACCCGATCCTATCATAAGATTTACATAAGGAAATATACGCGGAGCTGAATTGCTCACTATTATAAGTTACTGAATATCGGTCACAAGCACACTAAGTGCATAATACCATTCTGGGAAGACTGATAGAGCCATATGCTACAAACTCAAGCACAACTGAGATGCGATATATAATCTGAATCTCGAGAGCCATCATGCTCACATAACCTTATCACTACGCGGAATCTCAACACATACGAAATTATCAAGCTGTTTCACAACTCACACGGCACGATCATAATATACCTGAATGTGACGAAGACGGAACAACATATAATATTCCAACACCCTTCCTTAAGGAGCGCTATACTAAAATGAACATACCTGATTCACATGGAGCCCACAACCACATTGAATCTATTCACAACCCTCAAGCTGATTCCGCTCATACTACACTAGGCTAATAGCTTCACCTGGGTCCATAATACCCCAGTTCCTCTCATAATACACAAGAAAAACCATCATAGCCGGGACAAACACCCCACAATCCACAATCAACTGAACTGAACGCCTTCCAGGCGTAAATTCTCAATTAAGCAATATAACACTCCTTTATACTTGGTCTAATTCTTCAACAAATCTGGTGATTGCATGTCACACTTATGCCATCTTCCCGTGGTCACGCTCCCACGACCTTCCACGGGGTAACAAGTCTGTACATTCATACCACCAACCACACAATTGCCGCAAAACACATCAAGAACCCATGACCAGGGTACAAAGCCTCTTTCACTGAATATCGATCTCAGGTGACACTGAAGATACACCAGCTTACTCTGAACTTCCAAATCACTTTTTCGTGCTCATCCGAGCTCACGACATCCTTGTTTACACCGAACCGCAACCTCGATTCTTACTCCTAGTTACACACTGACTACTGCACCTAACATGCCAATATGAAATAGCACAAGAATTCCATCGTAACTCCTGAATCACTAATAGGGTGAACACTTTATCACATAGAAACCTTTACTTACCTCAATTCATGTGAACCATAGCAACACACATGTGAATTCTCACAATCACAATACATGCAATTCCATAAGTAGTGGTCTATACCATCATAATCCTTCCGGGATCCGCCTACCCCAGACAGGCCACAATACTTGAATGCTCCCACATGAAATCTATTATGACGACCGACAAGCCCCGCACATACCGTCCCAAACCACGTGCATAATTCAATCACACTGACAAAACTGATCATTGTCGTGCATGTGCCATTTCAACCATGGCTAACCAATCCATCTTCTCTATAATCATCCTTAATTGCCTCAGAAGCAATAGTAACCCCATTCAACTCATAACAAACTCAATCCTCACTCATCCTGAGTGGTCTTGATTCACGAGACCATGCTGTCTAAATCTCACAACCCATCTCATACCCCTCTGAAAAGCTTCCTACACCCTGGGATTTACTTCTCTCACTCTCCATATACTATCCTGTAAGCTGAAACATATCATAGAACACTCCAACCATCTTCCTTTTCTCGAAAATTATACTGCGAAAGCTCGACTCTTAATCATACTGCTGCCTGAAACCCTTAAACGCCGCATTCTTAACCTTTGAATTCACTAGGACCGCTATTGAGAGTCACCTACTCTGACTGGCCCCGAATACAATCAACTCCAAGGCTCTTCCATCACATGAACATCCCCTCAACGAAGTACGTGACTGAGTCTCTACCCTTACCACTCGCCTACGCCTTAAGCATAATTTCTGAATCTTCCCAACCTAACCCTAATCCAATAGGGCCAGCTTTGCACACATTTAACAAATCCCATGCACGATCATCCTTTTACTCTTCTCCCTTAGCTATAATAACTTGCCAATACACCGACAATCCGCAACCCCCATAAGAAGATAATCCTACAACCCAACTGTAGGCGGTGGGACTCCCCCACTTAGCCCGAAGCTACTCCTTGCACTACTCTAGACCCATGCTGGAATCCCTTCTCCTTTATTAACATAATCTTGCTCAACCAATCCGTCTAATTCTTCTGAATTCCTCCGTTAGCATTCCCTAAATACTCCAATCCTCTAGTATCATTCACACATTCTGCCTCCTACCGGGAAACCACTAGAATCCCTCGCAGAAACTTGCCAACCACACAACCGCTAACCTATTCACAGGAGATAACCCGCCAGTGGAAATCACCAACTGACACCTTCCAACGACGTCGTAATGCACACTCTATACCATATCAATACCCCATCCTAAGCATGTTCTCATTCACCAACTTTACCAGCCCGTCCACTCCTCGTAGACATCTACTAAATGCGCTACCATATCTTCTAATTCACCACTATGCTGCCGCTCTCCCACTTTGGTTAACCTTATTCCTTAAGCACTGCCCGATTTCCTTTCCTTACGCCTGGCCTTTTTAGAAATTTAGCCCCCGCCTGACATTTCCTCACATGTCTTCCTTCATCGTATGCTGCTCAATCATTGCCTCAATTCAATATCATCCCCTGTAGCGCTTAAACCAGCAGATCCCCACAACTTTAAAACTCTCTGATGATCATCTTCCTCGAGCCGCCTTCATTAGAAATGCTCATTCCATACTGAACCACAACCCATCACGACCTTTGACAGTCGTTGATTCAATACTTCTTCACAGTACTCTGACCCCATTCCACCGAAGAAACCATAGCACCGACAAACGTAACATATTCTAGTCGATCAATGACGACAATATCACATCACAGGTGAATATCCCACCTCACTTGAAACACCAAGACTTACTACTTTATCAATCCAAAACCTGACCATTTATAGTCCGAATGCCTTTCCTCAACCGGAACTAAAATACCGAAATCTCGAAATCACGCCCTGAGAAGACCTCCCTTCAAACTATTCATCACCCCAACATATGGGCAAGCATTCTACCATCAGGTCGACATCACGCGATAACCAATCGTAAGCATCATCACATCCTGAGCATAACCTCAAAGTTCTCAGGATCACAGCTACTGGCTGAAACAACATATTACTCTTCCGCAGAGCAACGACAATAGCCTTAATCAACTTTGCTGGGAGAAACATCCCGCACCACATCCATAGTATCATTAAAATTCCTCAAATCGTCAATTCTTAGCAAGCGCTTCGCGATGCGTAAGATTGAGTAGGAAGAAACATAGGCATAAGCCTTAAAGGAATCAAATCACACGATGAGGAATCAAGAAGGGAAGTACTCCTAACAGCCCAGTAGCCTCTCGAAGATAAGTACAGACATCTCCGTACCGATCAGCAAGACTCTACTAGACTTGATAATGACTCGTGAGACATAAGGGAACCTAGCACTCTGATACTATATTGTCACGAACCAAAATCCATAAGATCGTGATGGCGCCGGACACCACTGTCAGGAAAGCCAATCATTAATTAGTTGAAATAAATTTTTGTTTTAGCATTTTTGAAATCATTACCTTTAACTTTAACACGTAATAACTAAATAAAATCCATTAAGTAAAATAACAGTCCAATATTCCATTCTAATAAAATACATCCCAAACACATCCCAGAACCCGGTGACACAAGTACATGAGCAATTTCTAGGAAATTTACAAAATACTGCAATGCTTGTCTGCAATACAGTTGGACAAGGAAAATTAAAATAAAATGAATACAATACGAGGGAGACTCTGTCAGCTGCGGATCGCCTCCATATAATGCAGCTCGCCTAAGTCTCCAAACCAGCCACGTCGCTATGAAAGTACCTGCGCAATAAAATGCACAGCAAGTGTAGCATGAGTACGAAAACAACGTGTACTCAGTATGTATCCTGCCTAACCTCAGAGAGGTAGTGACGAGAGGTCGACTTGACACTCACTAGGGTCCAACAATATAATTTAATAATACATGACAACAGCAAAAGGCATACGAGGGTAATAAAATCAGTAAACTTTAAAAATATCTGCAATTCAATAAACACTGGGAGTAAATAGATAATTTCTACTTCATTTCCCCCCAAATATCCGTCAAGTCATTATCCAAGAAATCATTTAACAATTTAGCATGTGCATACAGGATAAGGACAACCGGCCTGAGCCATCATAATAATCATATTTGTGCACTGTCGAGGGTCGAACGACCCGAACCATAAATATATCTTTATATCCGTCGTGGCGTACGGCCCGCTCCCATGAGTGTGGGGGAAATAACACTCCGCTCGCGGAATGTAAATTGCGAAGCGGTCACATGCACGTACACCATTTTCTTAAATTACTTTCAATGAACAATTCCTTTAAATTACCAATTTCTGTGATCTCAGGGAAACCAAAGTTTCATATAATATAAATTCATAAAGCATATAATTCATTTCAAGAAAGAACGCAAGGCATGATGTGGGTCCTAGACTACGAGGACATGGCATAATAGTAGCTACGCACGGACTCCCGTCAAATCGTGCGTACGTAGCCCCCAGAAATAATAGCATATATTCATTTAGTTCACCTAATCCCCCTCACAAAGTTAGAAAGGAGACTTACCTCGCTCCGAACTTTCATAACCGGCTTCCAAGCCCTTCCGACGACTCCAATGGATGCACAACGCCCCAAAACTACCAAATAACGGGCAAAGAAATGAGAATTCACTCTAATACTCGTAACAAATTCAAATTATATAATTTCCCAACTCCGCTCAATGAATTGACCAAAATGCCCTCGGGCCCACGTGCCCGGATTCCAAAATTTCTCGAAGGTAAACTCTACCCATAGCTTTACTAGCTCAATTATACAATTTACTCAGATATTCATGCTCAAATTCGTGGTAAAAATCCAAATTACCAAATTTCTAGGTTTTCTTCAAAAATCCAATTTTTATACAAATTCTCATGCTCAAATCCGTACCTAGACCGTGCATTTAACTTAAAAGGAGTTGGAATAACTTACCTTGTGATCCTTGACGAAAATCCCTTCTTGAAGCTCCTCAAAATCGCCCCATCAAATGAAACAATTGAAGGAATTGGCCAAAATCTCGCATTTAAATTAATCTGCCCAGGCCCCATTTTCCTCTCTGTGTTCGCGACACCATGAGTGCGTTTGCGAAGGGCAACTGCCTGACCCTCCACGCTCGCAGGACTCCCAGTGCGTTCGCACAGGCCAAACAGCCCCAGCTCCCCTTTTCCTCTACGCGTTCGCATACGAAGCCCGCGTTCGCGTAGTAGTCTCAGCCCAAGTCTTCGCGTCCGCACTCCTCAATACGCGAACGCGACACACAAAACATCTCTGGGCCATAATAAGCTGATGCGTTCGCGAATATTCCCATGCGAACGCATAGAGCAATTTCCTCCTTGCCCAGAAAATCCTATGCGTTCGCGACACCTCTCATGTGAACGCATAGGAGAACACCACCAGCAGCAAAATAGGAAGAAAATGACCTGAAATCACCCTGAAACACACCCGAGGCCCCCGGGACCCCGTCCAATCACATGACCCAGTCCCATAACATCCCACGGACTTTCTCGAGGCCTCAAATCACATCCAACAACGCCGAAACCACGAATGGCACCCAAATCCAAACTTTATGAACTTTGAAATTTTAAACTTCCACATCTGATGCCGAAACCTATCAAATCACGCCCGATTGGACCCAAATTTTGCACACAATTCATATTCGATATTACGGACCTGCTCCAACTTCCAGAATCGCATTCTGACCCCGATATCAAAATTTCCACTTCCGATCGGATTTCTCAAAAACCTTCAAATTTCTATCTTTAGCCAAACGACTTAAAAATAACCTACGGACATCTAAATTCACTTACGATCGCGCTCCCAACTCCAGAATCACCATACGAATCTATTCCCAGACTCGGAATCCTAAACGGACATCAATATCTCTGAAATGCGCTTCAAGCCAAACGTAGGAAATTCCTTCAAAAATGCTGACTTCCACAATATACGCCGAAACACTCCCGCGTTATCCAAAACCCGATCCGGATATACGCCCAAGTTCGAAATCATCATACGAACCTGCTGGAACCTTCAGATCCTGATTCCGAGGTCGTTTACTCCAAATTCCAATCTTAGTCAACTCTTCCAACTTAAGGCTTCCGAACTGAGAATTTTTCTTTCAATTTGTCTCTGAACCTCCCGAATTTCAACTCTGACCATACGCACAAGTCATAATACCTGAAATGAATCTGCTCATGACTTCAAACCGCTGAACGACGTCTACAGCTAAAAACGACCGGTCGGGTCGTTACAACCTAATAGGATTTCGATGGCTCCTCCCCTTTGTTGACTTTGTTTTAGGAGCAGTCGTCGGTTCTTTTAATTGTTATGACACATGTTCTTTCCCTTTACTATTGGAAACCGAGATCGCGTTCGTCTCCCTTTCCCCCGGTTGATCTCCTTTTATTTGTTTAATTCCCTCTGGAGTTGGGAATTTAAGAAGTTGATGGTACGTTGATGGCACAACCTTGATCTCGTGTAGCCATGGTCTTCGAAGAGTTATATTATACCCCATGTCGCCGTCTACTACTTCAAACAGGGTCGTCTCCATAAACCCTTCGGCATTTGTAGGTAGCAGGATCTCCCCTCGAGTTGTCACACTTGCTAAGTTGAACCTGACGGGGAGCTTTGTGGCCAGAATGATGCTTCTGGCTAGCTTGGCTTATTGCAGCCCTCTCCATAGGATAATATTGGTTGAACTTCCTGGGTCCACCATGTTGATACCCCAATTTTCCCCATATATATATTTTAAAATACATATATACTTTCAAAATAGTGCACGAACATCAACCAGTATTTTTCCTTAATTTTAAAGGATTTTTAATCAATTTATTCCATCATTTTATTATCTAAATAATTACTAATTGCATCACAAATAATTTTATAATAATTTATTACTTAATTTTTACTATTTTATATTTATATTGAGCTTTAATCATTTTATGCATAATTATATTTATATTTTTAGGTTATAGCTGCAATAACCTTACAATAATAGCCCATGTATACATAATTATTTTATTTACACAGAAAATATTTTTTTTAATTTTTATAATATTAAGTAATTATTTTAAATCATTTTCATATACAAATATAATTTTTATCATTTATTAATTATTTTTATAAATTATTTTATTAATTTAAGTGGGTATTTAAAACATAGCTCTTTCTAATTAAATTTTTGGACCTCCCAGCCCAATACTAACCAGCCCAATTATCCTAACCCATAACCCAATACTAACCCAAGTACCCATACCCATACCTGTCTGATTAACTCGCCCCACCTAAATATCCAATCCTGGTCGTTGATCTCATAAGATCAACGACTCTAAATCCTCAAACCCCTTTTAATATATCAAAGCCTCCCCAAACCCTATGTTATTGCCCCCCAACCCGTTGTCACCTGATCCTCCCCTCTCTTCTCTCTCACCCCCCCAAACCCTAGCCCGCTGTCACACTTTTCCCTCTTGATTCATGGGATTCCCCTTCGATTCCATGCCCTATTTGGCTTCACCTCTCTAGTGGTTATACGATTTTTATGTTACTTGATTCGTTTGCCTCGAATGGCAAGTGAATCCCAAGAGACTCGAACCAAATCTGGTTCAAAGTCTCTCATATTTCGGCTATTTTGTCTATGTTCATCCTGATACTTGTGAGTACGAATATTTTCGTATTTTTAGGGTTTTAAATTTCTGGTTCAAACCACATTTGATTCGCTTCTGCTTATTTCTATGAATCTAGCTATTTTTGGTTGAATCTGTTTAGATCTCTTTAGATCGGAAGCGATTTTATGTTTATTTTGGTATTTCTCCCTTAAAATTTTCTATTTCTTATAGTTTTTTGTTATTTTGTGACCGATTTTATTTACCCTAAAAAATTAGGGTTTTGGTTCTAACGGATTTTTGCAAAAATATTAACATTTAAATGTTTCATCTCTGGGGTTTCTTATTTATTTGACTGATTTTTACTTGCTTTAATTAATTCCATCTATATGTCTATTTCTTAGGGTTTCGATTATTTGACTGTTTATTCTACCGTTCCTTCCCGTTTACCTTTAATTTTGTTGATTAATTGTTAAAATTATTTTACTTACCTGAATTAGGGTTTGAAATTGGGCTTTCCTTTAGTACCGATATTTTCTTATTGGATTTTACTTACCATATTTAGACTAATGTGTGATTAATAATTTGTGCTACTTTCCTTAATTCCCTTACTGGTCTGATTTTTATGCTTTGATTGTTAGAGCCGACTCATAATTGATTTTGGACTTATTTAAACCTAGTACTTAACTACTGATTGATTCTATATAAGGTTTTCCTTGAATTAAGTGGTACTTTACTCGATTTTGTCTCGTTAATTGATTCATGCTGACCTTAATTATTTTTTAACTTAATCCCATTCCTTATTTGTGTAGAATTGGTTCCTTACCTTATTCGTTTACTTCATTGTGTGCTATTTAAAACCCCTTCCTTGTTCTGATTTTCACCATGCTTTACAACCCTTGAGAAACAATTTTTTCAGCTGAACAACTTTACCATTCTCGAACGCTTTGTTCTCACAAAAACTTAAGCTCTCTCTTTACTCTCTTGTTCAAATTTCTGCACTAAGTGTCTCTTATTTGGCCGGTTGAAAGCCAAGACCAAATCCTCTGGATTCTAATTGCTATTGCATTCCTGTTTGCTTCTTCTCAACTGGTATGCCTTAACTTCTACTATTCTATTCTCCATGCTTTATTTGATTAATCTGTTTCAATCTTCAGCATGATTCTGCTTGCTATGTGACCACATGATCCCACTTAGTGATAATGCTAAACTAAGTTACTTCAAATAATGTGACCCTTCTTCCCTAAGTTAGCTTAATGTTCAAGACTGTTTCTGAGCGCTCCCAGATACCGTAGGCATGTAATCATATGTTTGTGGTCCAGTCTGTTTCTATCTCTGTATTTAAGCCATGATTGCTTTAATATTTAACATAATCAAACGCCAATCTGCTTGAACTACATGCTGAACATGGTCTTTGTTTGTTTCTTGGTGCAGTTTTGTTTGCAGCTTTGTATTCTGAGTCTTCTTGCTTTTGAAAATTAAACTATTTTCTAAGTTTGTCCCCCTTACCCTTTATGCATTGCTTTTCAAACTCCTACTCTTAGTTATTTAGGTTCTTACCACCCCAGTGTGAGCATTGCCTAGGGTCCTTGAGACTCTTCGGAACTCTGACACATTAGGGTTGGTCTTCCAATTTTTTTTTTATGAACTATTTTTCTGAGTGTGGTTCTGGTGCGAGCATTTCCTGGGGTCCCTGAGGCCCTTGAAAACTTTGACACACTAGAAACCTAATTTTATGTGCCATGGATGGGTCACTATTATGCTCCAGAGTAGCTATGTTTGAAGGCATGGTTCCCAGGTTTATATTAGGCATATGAAGGCTCCCTGTAGTGTAATGGATACTATTATGTAATTCATTCGATATTCTGGGTTGTAATAATTTATGTAATAACATATTTGGAGTTAATTAGTGAAAGCTGAGGGGGGGGTCCTTCTATTTTTGTTAAACTTGGGGTAGATATCCTGCCTATACGTTTAATAATGTTGATCAAATCATGTGAGTGCTATTACTTGTTTAGAGATCCTGTCTATAGGATTTTTTGATTGTTTAATTCTGTATTTTTTCACTTGCATATTAGAGATCTTGTTTATAGACTTTCTGCATTAGAAATCCTGTTCATAGGATCCACACATATTTTTTAACTCAAGATGCATTAGTGACCATGTCTATAGGATTCTGTTTGAAATAATAACCTTTCCTGGCAATCTGCTTGAAATTCTATCCATATACAGTTGTAGATATGATGCCTATAGGGTGAAATCAATCTCAAACCTAGAAAACATACCTATAGGATTTAAGACTAATAGATATCATGTTTATAGGAGTTTAAATCAACCAACACCTAGAAATCATGTCTATAGGAGTTTAAATCAACCATCACTTAGAAATCGTGTCTATAGGAGTTTAAATCAATTCTGCAATTAGAAAGAATGCCTATAGGATCTAAAAGGGATAAAAACATGTCTTTATGAGTTAAAATCAGTAGTTCACTTAGAAACCATGTTATAGGTATATAATTAATAAACTTGTAGAAACCATGCCTATAGGGTTATGTTAATTAGTTCTAAGTTCGACCAATTCTGGTTATCACTTAGGCAAATCTGTAGGGGTTGCTAATGATTCTGGGCCTAAAAAATGTGATATCTTGCTGCTTGGAAGTGCCCAGATTCATGCCTATAAATCAGTAGGCAAACTAATAGGTCTCAATGGTCGCCTTAATAAAGCTGCTTTTTTTATATTCTGTTCTGCTCGTCTAGATATCCTGCCTATAGGATTCTAAAATTAACAAAGTTTGTTGATTCAATTGCGTGCATTTGTTATCTACTTGTGAAGGTCAATGTGATCCCTTATTTGTTCCTTACATGAAAGTCCTATCTGTATTTTGTTTGTCGCCTAGATCTCTAATTTTAAGCAACATAGGTCACTCTAGAACCACCCTAAATAGAGGTCCTAAATACCTCAAGGGCCATAGGTAAGGGATGGGTAGTGCACGCATAAGGAACGAGTTAGAAGCTATTAGAACACTTAGGTAACAACTGAAAGATAGTAATTGGGTAGTAAAGGAGATGATGACTCGTGCGCTAATACTATGAGTGACACCCCAACTTGGGGAAGTTACAAAGTATTGCATGGAATGATCCTATATGCTAAATAAACCTAGGACCCCCTTTAATCCTGTTTAAAGTAATTTGTATTTGTCCAAACTGTTTTATTTTCCTTTTAGACTAATTCGCTTAATTAAGTTTGGCCGGGACCCACCGTTTTGGACCTCGAAGGGTGCCTAACACCTTCCCCTCAAGGTAATTTCAAGACCTTACCCGATCTCTGGTGATGCAAAATGGTTTTATGAGTTAATTCCTCTAGGTGCCCTAACGCACCTTAATTCGTTAAGTGGCGACTCTTCAAATCCCTTACCTCATACCAAAAGGAAATCTGAAACATTAAGAGAAATTACCAGGGCATCATCATGCGGTAGTAGGAGTCCATCGGCGTCCTCCGCAACTTCCCCGAGTCTTTTTCTATGGGTCACTGATACCTTTGTCTCTTTTGCTGCTAAAAAGGTTACACCATTAATCTCGTTCCCTCCAAAAATCATATTAATCATTAGACGAGGAGGATCTTTTCCTGTCTTTGAGGGTTCCGCGTTATCTCTGTTGTGGGAGTAGTTGTTTTTAGCCCAGTCTCTTAAGAACTCTCTAAGATGGCCATTTTCAGCAATGTTGCCACCTCCTTGCGCAGATGTCGGCAGTCCCCAGTACGGTGGACGTTAGTCTCATGATACTTACACCATCGATTAGGATCCCTATGACTAGGATCAGATTTCATCTCCCTCGGAAACTGTGCTTCCTTAATGTTCCTCATCACCGATACTAGTTCCACTATGTTGAAATTGAAATTATACTTGGACAATGTAGGTGGAATCCCGGGAGCCTGGTGTCTGTTTGTCTTGCAAAGATCTGTTATTTTGGCCACGGTCAACTCTCCTATCCGAAGTGAACCTATCCGCCAACTGAAAACCTCTGTCGCGTCCTACGGCCATTTCATAGGGAAAAAACCGGCCTTTAGAAGTCTTCCAATCTGTGTTGAAATAATCCTTCAAATTTTCCTCATTCTTCTCTCGATCCCGACCCTTGGTTGATGCCGGAAAACCGAACTGGTCATCCTCTATTCTTATCTTTGATTCGCCGCGGTTGTGGACATCTGCCCATGTTGTTGTCTGGAACTCGAGCAAACTTTCTTTCAGTTACCGGGAAGCGTCATAGATTCTTGGGTTCAGCCCCTTAGTAAACGCCTCAACCGCCCATTATCTGGCACAACTAGTAGCAGCATCCTTTCCTTCTGAAATCTGGTCACAAACTGTCGTAGCAATTCAGACTCTCCTTGCGCAATTTTGAATATATCGGCCTTTCGGGCCTACACCTTCCCGGATATGACATGGGCCTTAATAAAAGAATCTTCAAGCATCTCAAAGAAATCTATTGAGTACTCAGGTAGAAGTGAATACCATGTTAGGGTCCCTTTCGTGAGGGTCTCCCGGAACTTCTTCAACAAGACTGACTCAATCATGTGGGGAACTAAGTCGTTTCCTTTCACCGATATTGTGTAGGTGGTGATGTGCTCCTGAGGATCTAAATTCCCATCATATTTTGGCACGTCTGGCTTTACCACTTCGGTATTAACTCTGGTACCGCGCTCGGTTTGAACGACAACTAAGTGTATTTCTTCGAGTCCGGTCCTTTCCCTCATAAACTGCATGAGTTCAGTTTCAAAGAGATCATTCTCATTATTGTTACCAGATCCGTTGTCGTTCCCTCGACTCCGTCGAAGTCGACCTCTCCCCTTGGGGTGTTGTTATCAACCCTTGGTGGTGTTTGGTTTGTTGGAGCACCGGGAGGAACGTGACCTCTTCCATTCGCGTAGTTGGAAGGACCAAACAATGCTTGCCTCAAATTTGTCATGGCCTGATCTTGTCGCGAGAGATGTTCCATAAAACCCTTTTTTGTTGTTCCCTCAGGATTCTCACCGTTTCCACAACGTGCTTGTCTTCACCATCATCAGGAGTTGCCTCCCGAACGTGTCGTGGATATTTCCCTCCATGGACCGGCGTGGCTATATTCTTCTCGTTGCGGGTATCGATGATTGAATCTTCTTGTTGAGGCAGATTTCCTTGGGCCGCAACGTTGTGTGCCATGTTGACATTGTTATCTGCCATTTCTTTTAGTTTTTTCGCTAAGAAACAAAGAATTAAACATATTAGTAATAGATGCAAGTACCAGCTCAATTACGCAACTGTCTAAGCCCCAAGATTTGATCCCAAATGATAAATAAATTAATTAAAATGCAAGACTTAGCGTTGAAATTGAGATAAGACAACAAATAGCTTGTCTTCCGTGGGGCAGAGCTTCCGAAGGCATTAATAAGAATATCAATAGACATGAAATAAAGTGTTGTTGAGCTTTAGGCTAATATGCAACAAAAGTTTGTTAGAAACTTTCTGTCCTACAATGGTTGTTGAAGTCACTATTTATAGCTGCACCTAGGGAACAAGGTTTTATGATCAAGCCCCTGTTAAAATGACAATTATGGGGGTAATCGATGAATGTGTAACGACAGATTATGAATGCCAAAATTTTCCTAACGGATTATGCTTTTATTACCAGGGAATATTCTTCATTATAGACAAGTGAATCGATTTGATCCCAAAATGATAAATAAAAATAAATAAAATGCAACACTTAGCGTTGAAAACGGGATAAGACAACAAATAGTTTGGTTTTGGGAGCAGAGCTTCCGAAGGCAGTAATAAGGATATCAACAGACATGAAATAAAATGTTATTGAGCTTTAGGATAATATACAACATAAGTTTGTCAGAATATTCTCGTCCTACAATGGTTGTTGAAATCACTATAGCTGCACCTAGGGAACAAGGTCGTAGGATCATGTAACGACCCGGTCTGTCATTACGTAAAACCTGCATTATAACTGTTGTTAGTGGCTTATTATATATTGGTTATTCTATTATTAATGTGTTAGAGTTGATAGGCTTGAAATCGAAATGGTTAAATGAGAATTCAGTCACTTAGTCCTTAAGAACAGCCTTGAAATGGAAAAAGTCAACTAAGAGTTGACTTATTGGTAAATGACCTCGGAATAC
>ML298420.1:8201-18235 GCA_005239495.1 Nicotiana undulata | reverse complement strand
GCACGAAGGGTGATGCCGTGTCATGATATTTGATTGTATTGCATAGTGAGGAAGAGTGTAAAGCACGAAGGGTGAGTGTCGTGCCATGATTCATATTTATTATAAGCACGAAGGTAAATGTCGTGCCATGACTTTTATTGATTTTAAGCACGAAGGTTAATGCCGTGCCATGATACATTGTATATTTCATTGTGAGGAGGAGAGTAAAAGCATTAAGGGTGATGCAGTGCCATGATATTTGATTACATTGCATTGTGAGGAAGAGAGTAAAAGCACGAAGGGTGATGTCGTGCCATTGTTTACTTTTCTGATGTTATATTTGCTTCGTTGGTTATTGTGTTAGATGGACTCCTTTGTTTACTTCTATCTGTAAATTATACTGTTTCACATCACTTGTTTCCTCTTACTACTCCCGCATCCCTTACCTGCTTGTTTATCTCTTGTCTTGTAGTATCCCTTTTACCTACTGTAGTTTAGAGCAGGTTANCACTTACTCAGTACATGGGGTCGGTTGTACTGATGCTACACTGCACTTCTTAATGTTGTGCAGATCACGCATCCGGACCCAGTGGACCGCATTGAGGGAGTCACCTTCAGTCCACCCAGAGCTTCAAGGATACCCGCTGGCGTTCGTGGGCCTTGGTGTCTCTCCTGCTTTTGGATTCCTCATTGTCTTACGTTTCTCCTAGTTTCAAGACAATTGTACATTTCTTTTCAGACCTTGTATTTAGTACTCAGTTAGATAGTTCGTGGGATTGTGACACCCCGGTTTTGGGAGTTTACGTTATTTCATGATTGTTATGTTCTTACTTTCCGCATCTTAAGTTTCGTTATTTTTATTAGCAATGCTTGAGGGAATTCTGTTGGGAATATGAAAGAAGGAAAAACATGTAATCGATTTTGGGATGAACAGTTGCCCCACTATTATCTCAGAATGTGATAGAAATTGTTTGAAGTTGATGAGTTAGCGTTTTATTCGGTATTAAATGATTTTAAATTGCTATTGCAAGTTATACGGTGGCTGGCCTAGCGGGTTCAACGTTAGGCGCAGTCACGGCCTAAAGGGTGGAAATTTTGGTCGTGACAATTGGTTGAGGTACTGAGGGCCGCAGGATGAGTTCTGATGGTTGATGGATGAGTTTTTTGCCTTAAAAGTCTGCTGGTATTTGTTGTTCTATGTTTCTGCAGGTGCAAAGGGGTGGCCGCAGGTGTGGTCACCATAGGTGCGTGATTGCCATCTGCGAGCCCGCAGGTGCGGTAGATGGTTCGCAAATGCGAGAATAGGCCAGTTAATGAGAAATCGCAGGTGCGCACCTGGGACCGCAGGTGCGGGTGCGCAGGTGTGATGAAAAGGCTGCAGGTGCGGCAGTCGCTGGCAGAACATATAAGTAGATGCCTTCGCGAAGTTTTGGCTTATTTTATCAATTTGGCATACAGGTTGGAGCTTGTGGGAGAGATTTGAAGAAGGATTTCAAGGGGATTTTCGTGGAGGTAAGATTCTTGGACCTAAAACTCGTTTCTATGGTGATATTTAACTTATTAGGCTTGAAATCTTATTGAATTTAGGGGTTAAAATTTGGGTATTAAGGCTCGGAATTGGAGACTTTGATTGGGGGATTTGAGGGGCCATTTGGGGTCCGATTTTGATGTATTTAGTATGTATGAACTCGTGAGAGCGTAAGGATTCTAGTTTGGTGACTTTTATCGGAATCTGAGACATAGGCCCAGCGGTCGGGTTTGGCCAATTTCGGGATTTTTTCTTAAATTTGATAATTTTCTAGTTTGCTTTGTTCCTTTAGCATATATTGATGATATTAATCTGGTTTTGGTTAGATTCAGAGCAGTTTGAGGCCGAGTCAAGAGGCAAAGGCATCGCGAGTTAGTATTTTGGACGGTTTGAGGTAAGTAACGATTGTAAATCTAGACTTGAGGGTATAAAACCCCGGTATTTCGTATTTGTTTTGATAAATGAGGTGACGCACATGCTAGGTGACGAGCGTGTGGGTGTGCACTGGTAGGGATTTGTGACTTGGTCCGTCCCGTAGCGACTATTAAGCCGTGTATTAGATTTGAAATCATATGATATCCCGTATTTTAGATATTAATACTATATTTGGACTGTACGCCATGTTTGGGGCCTTCTGCCGACCTGTTTGGACCCTCAGGGGTATTTTACTACTATTCTCACACAAATTGACAGAAAATATAAGCTCAGTCATGTTTTACACATGTTCACTATTTATTCATGTTTATCACTCTGTTTTAATTAATGAAAGATATTTTGGGCTGAGTCCCCGTGAATTGTGATGAGTTGCCAGAGCGGCTTGTGAGGATAATGACTGAGTGAGGCCGAGAGCCGGATTGTGAGGATAGTGATGGATCGGGCTTCACGCTGCAGCATAGTATATATATATATATATATATATATATATATATTTATATATGTGTGTGTGTGTGTGTGTGTGTGTGTGTGTGTGTGGATCGGGCTGCACGTCGCAGCAATATAGCGCTTGGGATGTAGGAGCCCCTCCGGAGTCTGTACACCCCCAGTGAGCGCAGTCGACCATTATGGATCGAGTTGCACGCCGCAGCGGTTATTATATCGCGCATGTTGAGTGTTAGTGTTGAGTGTGAGCATTGACTTATGAGAGTAGAGTCACGAGTGACTGAGAGGCTTGACCGAGAGGTTTTATTTGTGAGAGACACTATGCCCGAGGGGCTGACATTTGTTTTGAAACTACTTTTTTCACTTTTCTTTACATTGAACCTCTAATGAAAATGTTGAACAAATATTTTATACGATTCTTTAAATGGAAACTTGGAATTGTTATGAAAATCTTCAGAAGATAGTTTCTTGATTTGATGTGTTTATTCTATGGCTGTCTATCACATGGTTTTACCTAATTTTATATGCTCGTCATTGCACTCAAGTCTTTAGTTATAATTGTTACTTACTGAGTTGGCGTACTCACGTTACTCCCTGCACCATGTGTGCAGATCAAGGTACTGGGTCAGAGCGCTAGCTGATTCACACTCTCTTTGGAGCTCATTCGGGGATTTGAGGTAGCTGCTCAGCGTCCACAAGATGCCCCTTTCCCTCCTTATTCTGTCATTTTTTTTTACCTATTTCTAGACTTGTAGTAGTAATGAAATGGTATCGTATTGTAACACTTCTTAGATGCCCATGACGGTTGACTCCAGATTTTTGGGGTTGTGTTTAGACATTTAGCTATTTTTATTATTTTGAAATGCTTAAAAGCAGAATAGTAATGAAATATTGGGTAACTTATGTATTAAACGTAAAACCTTATATGTTATTCTCAGTAAATTGGCCAGCCTAGTATCACGATAGGCGCCATCAGGGCCAGTTTAGGTTTGGGGTCGTGACAGTTTTCTAGTTCTGTCAAAACTCGTGGAGAATTGAATAACACATGCAGTGAGTAGTCAGCTAATTTTAACTACAGAAAGACGAAGAAGAAAAGGCAAAGCTTGTTTCCATGAACCAATGTTATAGTAGTGGTTCAAGTTATCATTGTTCTTATACTCGTGTTAGCCTTGCTTGTACCTTCAGTGGCCGGGCGAGGGGCGGAGGAGGACACGCCGTAGGAGGACACGGAGGAGGAGGACATGGTCGAGGAATATTCTTCGTAGGAAGGAGAGGTGGGCATTGAAGTCGGCATTCAAGTGCTTCATCTTGCTCTAGGCATGCTTCAAACAATTTGATGATCATTATTCAATTCCATGTACCCTTGATTTTGGTGTAATATAATTGCTTATCAAATTATATATAGTATAAAACATGTATAATTTAAAGGTCTCAGATTCGAGCCTTAAGTGTGGAGTCATCAGAGGCGGATTCATGATTTAAACTCTCTGGTTTCGGCCTTTATGGTTTTAATCATTGAACCCATTGTATATATTCTATCTTTAAAATTACAGATTTATATCTATTATTTATTGTAATTTTAGTGGAATTTTCCACAAAAATTTATATTCCGTGGTAAAAGTTATGAGTTCAGTTAATTGAACCCGATATCACAAAACTAGATACGCCTCTGGGAGTCATCTTTTTTAGGAAGTATTTTATCCCACAATTTCTCAGCATGAATTCAGATGAGTTGGGTCCGAATGCGAATACCCTATATAATTCCTTATCAAATTAAAAACCTTTATTCAAACAAAGTACGCCTGGACAATGAACATGGTTTTAGACAAAAAATAAAGGTCTATAAAAAGTTTGTACCTTAGTTTTAATTTTAGCTATATAGGGTTTCTTTCCAACGTATTAAATAAAGTGACATGTATATACAAGGTAGAATTAAACAAAAATAAATAAAAAATTTCAAACCCTGTCCTAATCCTAAAAAATTTAAACTGACTAACAAATTCCTCAAAAATAGGACTAGGAATCTTAATAAAATATTTTGGTTATACTTTCTCCGGTCCAAAATAAGTGATTTTTTGGCTCTTTTCTTGTCGTCCAAAATAAGTGACTTTTTTAGATTTCGAGAATGACTTAATTATTTTTTTCCTACATTGCCCTTGGAGTAAATAGTGTTGGAGTATGTGTTAGGAGTATTTATGGAGGATAGTAAAGGTTAATATGGTCAATTACATTGCTAATTAATGTTAAAAGGTGAATTTCTTAATATGCATAAAAACATGCAAAAAATCACTTATTTTGAACCGAAAGAAGTATAAAACAAAATCAGTGCGCAAGTTCCAAAGCACATTTCTAATCCTCCCCTTCGATTTCACTTTTTTCTTTCTTCACATAGAGATTAAAAAGAATGTCATATAGAGATAAATAAGAATAGAGAAAGCTTGTTTAGGAGAACCAATGTTGTAGTAGTAGTTTTCATTGCTCTTACTCTAGTGTTAGCCCTACTTATGCCTTCCGTGCCGGAAAAGGAGGAGGAGGACGAGGAGGAAGACCTCGAGGTGGAGGTGGAGGAGGAGGAGGAGGAGAAGAAGAAGAAGAAGAAGAAGAAGAAGAAGGAGGAGGAGGTGAAGTAGGAGGAGGAGAAGGTGGACGACAAACTATGAAAGGGACGGGAGGTGGGCATTCAAGTGCTTCATCTTACTATGGCCATGCTTCAAATAGTCTCATGATCATTACTATTCATCAATTACTTGTGGCCATTAATGCAATATGAGTCTTCTGATGTTGTAGAAATGATGTCAAAGTTATATTTGGTGCGTCTTGAACTTTAATTTTTAAGTTTAATTTTTCAGAATAAAAATGTCCTGAGTTGTCCTGAAGCTAAATTTTGAGTTTAAAATTCCAGGACAAAAAATGTATTGGCTAATCTTTAAATAGCATCTCTGAAAATGACTATTTGTGCACTTTCCCCTTTGATGTTCAAGCTAGTGCATCTTTTTATCAAAGCCCATCTCCCCACTCTTATGTCTTAGGAGTAGGAGAGTTAGCTTCTAAGTACTAATGTTGAACATCTTCATTTATATGTTAGTGATTATTGTCAGTTTAAGCTAATTTCTCAGCCTTTTATATTTTGTTGATTTACTCATTTTATCAAGGGAAATGGTTTAAATATACTCTGATCTACTAATATACAAAATATCTTAATTTATCAATGGTCATATTTCTTTTGGGGTCATTTATATCCTTACCGCTACCGAAGCATCTCATATTGCCTTTGACTTTAAGACTTGATGGATTTCAATCCTCAAAATACTTCGAGAAAAATATTAAATGTACCCTTTTACTTTTGACAATAATTTTAAATTATCCTTAATTATAACTTCAAATTGGAACTTCATTAGAATAAAGGACAAGCAAGAGAGGAGTTGCATAATAGAGGTATTTTTGACTCTTTTCTTTTTATATAATATAGGATCGCTTAACCATCTTAATTAGTTAGTAGCACAACATTGTTTATAGTTGTAACCTGTAAGCATTGGTCTTCCAATTAAAATGCTTAAATACAGGACTGTACGTATATTATTGGTGTTTTTAAACCTGTTGTGTAGCAAAGTAACATGTCATATGGTTACTAATTTTACTTTTTATAAAAATCATGTATCTTTCTTTTAGGTGACACTATTATTTTACAAATATATAAGTTAAACTCTCATATATGTCATGCTAATCTAGCTAGAAAATGCAAGATTAATTTTCTGAGGTGAAGAAGCAATTTTAGGGATAATATCATCACTTTTAGCCCATGCTATAAATTATTTACATTCAGTAGCCGGAAAAAATTATAAAATTATTATAATTTTTGTATATAATATACATAAGCTATATATATATATATATATATATATATACTTTTCGGCTATATTTAAAAGCGGCTATACAGTATCATTTACCAGCCATTTTAAGTTGGCAACTATTAAGAAACAATAAAAGAAGAAGAACAATATTGCAGAGAAAGAGAGAGAGAGAAAATTCTTATTGAATTTTTTGGGATGATTTACAATGGGGTAAGACCCCTCTATTTATAGGGGAAAAATGACTTAGCCACAAAGTAGAACTCTCTAAAAGATCGACATTCACTCAAAATAGAATTCTATTTATAACACTCCCCCTTGAATGTCTATTCAACAGATAATGTGCCTCGTTAAAACCATAACTAAAATAACACCCAATGGGAAAAAAATTCTAGAAATGCGCCTTTTGGTTGCCTCGTTAAAACCTTGCAAGGAAAACCTAGTGGGACAAAACCTTGTAAGGGAAAAAGAGTGCAACGTGTATTAACTCCCCCTGATGAGAGCATCAATTCACATCCTTGAGCCTTCGCATCCCAATCTTGTGCACTAGCTTCTTGAAAGTTGATGTCATTAGTAATTTGGTGAACAAATCATCCATATTAACTCCAATGAATATGTTGCACCTTGAAAATCCTCGCTATCACATTATCATGCTTATAGTTATAGCAAGATACAAATGTGCACAAATTGCACTTAGGATGTAGTACTTCATGACCAAGAATTCTATATGCTTTAAGTAATATCCTTCAGGGATTGTCATATAAGTTAAGTCATATAAATAGACTTTAGATTTGCATCAAGTTTTCATGTCATGCCAGACATATAAGATACATGAAAGCGATTGCACACACCATTGACTTTATACTTTCGAGTGTTTGAACTACATGTCCAACATTACATGTATTTCATATGAAACCAATTCTACATGAATTGTGTCTCTTTCATTTGGCCAATATTTTTGTGTCTGTATTCAAGAGACTTAAGATCCTCATCTTGACTTAGCGCTATCATAGATGTCGTCGACGAATATTTTATATCAGTTTCAACCTTCTTTTTCAGAAAGACATAACACAGAGATCTCTTCATTCATATTTCAAGTATATAACCTCTTCTGAGATTTTATGAAGTGTTATGTCATGTAATCTTCTAGATCACTTGCCTCTTTATTATGATCAGTTTGATCATTTGCTCATCTTCTTTATTAAGAATTCTATTTGAAACTAATTTTTCTATACGCTTTAAGTTACCATAGACTTTGTCCTTCTAGGACATAATATGAGCATCTGTAATGAGAATATAGTTACTTTCTTTGAGTCAGCAAATGCGTCTGACATGCTTTGCAATATATTGCGAATAAATTATCCTTTTATGAACTTCAAGTTCATATTATCTTATTTTAGGATCTAGATGTACAAATGATAATTCATTCCACGTAACTTTTTCTCAACTGTTTATTCTTGTCTCCCCCGTATGTTAGAAAAACTAACTTTCTTCCTCAATTTTGGGAACTCATCTTTGTGCGTTATGGTTTTAATCAAAATATACACCGCACATCAATAATAATAAGATGGAATTATTTGGTTCCTGACCCTGAACCACTTGTGAGGGGAGAATGTAATATACTTCTGTATATAACGTTTATCAAACTGATATAGATAACTTTGTTCTCATAAGCAATTGTTTAGCTATTAAGTGGAGGCACTCAATAAATCCTTTTGCTAAACAAAACTAACTTATCAAGATGAACTATCTTGAATAGACAGTCTGGAAATTATGCTCTAAATTAAATTATTTAGCATCAAGATGAACTATCAGGTTGCGGGTTAGTAATAATTGCACATGTAATCATCTCATAGATGCATCTTATGTGGTATACATGGCAGGTGAATGAGTTCATATTCACCTTTTCTATTTCCAGCATTCATGGTATTCAATACCAAATTTAGTTGGTCTATTAATTAATGAGAACAAGTATCATAAGAGAATTCATAAAGAACTTTCTAGTTCTTTAATATTTATGTGAATATCTTTTATTTTTGCACATCATACTTAAATTGATATGACAAACCAATTATGTCAACTGAATAAATTATCAATATTGATAAAGTTCAGGTTTACACCATGACGTTTGCAATTATCAATAAACTCCAAGTTTATTACAATATGTACATGACCAATGACCATTCATGTCATAATAATGACATTATTTTCTTATATCATCTCAAACCTCATTTTAGAGGGGAGTGTGGTATATTCACTACCACTAGCGCGTTCATATTCTTCCAAGAATGAATATGTATTCATAAATCAGATGTTGTCACATTCTCATCATGAATGGACCATAATTATCTATATGTGCTTTATAAAATCTCATGTCAAATCGATGACAAATATTACTTTCAAAGAGTGAAAGATTATTTTGAGAATTTTATTATTCTCATTATCACAAATATGACGATTATAATTTCGTCTATTGCCACGTCCACATCCATTGATACCTTCATGGTAATAATTTGTCTTCTTTCATACTTATCACATATTGATATCACATTCTCTTAAGGGGAATGAGAATGAAGCAAATTCAATGGGACGTGTTTCCACTTTTTTGCCCACAATCATACATGAATTTGATCATGACAAGACATATAAATTTTACCACTTTGGTGGTTATAATTTCTTGCAAACTCTATAGGAGTTATAATCAAAGTTTATTGTCTTTGCTTGCATTTAAAATCAAATTATAAAATTTCAAGAATTTAAAAGAGAAAAATAAAGTAAAATACTTACCTTAATCCAGAATTTAATCATGAAGAAAGTTCATGGATAATTAATCATTATGCTCAATCTCAAAGCTTCTATTCAACTGATTAGAATCTCGTGCTGATAACGTATTAGGAAATAATAAAAGAAGAAGAACAATATTACAGAGAAAGAGAGAGAGGAAAAATTCTTATTGAATTTTTTGGGATGATTTACAATGGGTAAGACCCCTCTATTTATAGGAGGAAAATGACTTAACCACAAAATAGAACTCTCTAAAAGATAGACATTCACTCTAAATAAAATTCTATTTATAACAACAACCTTATTATCCAGAAAAGATCACATAAAAGGTTATGGCTTTGAAGATTTTCGGCAATTACATGTTACTACGTCAGTACAATATAATTTTCTTAACTAAAAAATTTCAAAAGAATTCATCCAGTGGCATACGAGTGTATCTAACACCAATACAACATTTTGTATTTTTCTTCTAAAACTCTATGTTTCAAAATTTCCATAGTAGTAAAATAGAAGAAATCTTTTTTATGGAAAAATGCAACCTTTTCTGAATAGGTATGCAAGCTTTTCTGAAAGGTAGTACTGTTAGCGGTAAAGAATAGGATCTATTATTCTTACATAATAATATACTAGTTTTTTATAATTGTTTATCGTTGTATATTTAAACAATATCAAATTATTTTGAGTTTAACTGCCCAATCATTGAAATGTATCGCCTTTTTTCTTTTGGTAACTAATTTTTCTATTAATCACCAAATAGAACATTACAAATCAGTAACACCAATGTTTTCCTTATCAAGAGAAGATAAAACATTTTCCAAAACTCTCTCTCAACCTTCCTCACACCACCCCCTCTCTCCAAAAAAGGTTACTTTTTTTTTGTTAAATTTCAGTTTTTTCGTTACCACCCACCCTACTATCCCTCCACCCAACTCCCCACCCCTCCTACAAAAAAATTATTTTTTTTACCTTGTTTTTCTTTTGCAATTTTAAATTTTTGTTTTTTGTTTTTCTGCTCC
>MDKH01143563.1:0-13508 GCA_005239495.1 Nicotiana undulata | reverse complement strand
TATATATGCACGAGGGGACATGCCGTGCCGATTGATATTTATTATATACACACGAGAGGACATACCGTGTTGTGATATTGCGATACATGCACGAGGGGACGTGCTGTGCCGATTTGATATTTGAGATTACGCACGAGGGGACATGCCGTGCTCTGTTATTTGATTGATTCCCGTATACTGATATCTGTTTCTTCGGTTTCTGTTTTTACTTTCCAGCCGCATTCTCACTGTACCGTTGTGAATTAGATGTTGACTTCCTGCATCCCCAGCATGTACACTCCATAGCTTATTTATCGTTTACGTTCCGATATTATTGCTGCCCCGTTAATATGTTTCCCCTATTTGTTCCCATATCTCTTCTATTTGATCATACTTGTCTTCATTATCGGTTAATTCTTGTACATATATCTGCTTAGATTAGGACAGGTGATCGTATTATGCTAAGTCTAGCCTCGTCACTACTTCGGCCGGGGTTAGGCTTGGCACTTACTCAGTACATGGGGTCGGTTGTACTGATACTACACTGCACTTCCTTGTGTTGTGCAGACCCTGCTACCGGACCCCGTGGAGCGTTCTGAGGGAGATACCTTCAGTCCACGTCAGAGCTTCGAGGTATACACTGGCGTTCGTGGATCCCGAGGCTTCTTTCCTTTACCGCTTCATTGTCTTTCTCCTTTATTTTCAAGACAGTGTTGTACTTTCATTCCAGACTTGTATTTAGTATTCTAGTAGCTAGTCCGTGGGATTGTGACACCCCGGTTTTGGGAGTTTACGCTATTTCATGATTGTTATGTTCTTACTTTTCGCATTTAAAGTTTCATTTTTTCTATAAGCAATGCTTGAAGGATTCTGTTGGGAATATGAAAAAAAAAAACATGTTATCGATTTTGGGTTAACAGTTGTCCCTCTATTATCTCAATATGTGATTGAAATTGGTTGAAGTTGACGAGTTAGCATTTTATTCCGTATTAAATGATTTTAAATTGCTAGTGCAAGTTATACGTTGGCTGGCCTAGCGGGTTCAACGTTAGGCGCAGTCACGGCCTAAAAGGTGGGAATTTGGGTCGTGACAGTTCTGCCCGGATACATTATGATCGTGTCTCTTAATGTTCTCAATAAGGTTGAGACTCCCATAGCTAATTACCCCGTGGGTATGATTTGTCGTGCCTCTTTGCCTCGTACCTCTTCGTAGAGTCCTGTCCAGCTGTCGCGTTTTCATTGCTCCACATAGACTGCTAAGTCATCAAGAATTATTACACATATGAAGCTCTTTTTTAACAATACAGATAGTCCCCCCACTTACCATTTATTTATTGATTAATATTTGGTAAGTGGATACTCATTTATGGCGGGAATGTTTTGCCACCGCTTCACTCGAAACACTGCATCTTTCTCTGAACGTAGGCGTCGTTTGTCACTTCCATTTAATGCTTATGCCATGTGGCATTTTCGGATTGGTTCTGCAATTGTTCAGCGCCTTTTAGGGCTTTATGCGGCTGCATCAGTCACGAAGTGACACCTTCAATTATGGCTTTCACATCATTGTTTTTTCCCATTTTTGACGGTTGTCTTCGAGTATAAATACCCCTTTTCCTTTATTTACTTTCACGGAAAACTTCTAACTTTCAAACTTTATTTGTAACGAACTTTTTCTTGTCTTTGTAAATATGTCTTCCTTAAACCAATCTAAGAGAGTCATAAATGTAGATGATTTGACTCCCTCTTCTTCTTTGACACGGAGCAGGAGAGGCGGCAAGTTGAGGAATTTAGGTTCTACACCTTCAAGGGGTTCTTCCTCTTCTCAAATTACTTCCCCTCCTTTTTCTAGGTCTTTAACTTCTCCGAGGGCTAGGGCTTCTAGATCTTCGTACAAAGGTAGAGAACATCACGAACCTTTGCGCGAACCAAGGGTTGATGAAATAGTACCCAGGGAATTCACCTTTCCTAGGGATAGTCAGGCCCTTAGAGATCAACTTTCTTCATTGTCGTCTCTTGATAGTGCTGACAAGTACCCTACCCAGATTACTGAAGGTTTAATTTCTCTTGTACGCAGGGACTGTTATTGGAGGTTCAATTTTCCTGTCATCGTTCCAAATAGTAATCAAAGAATAACATCTTACAAGATGGGGTATTCTTTTGTTTATACCTATCCCTTTACATTAGGGGTCAAGTCTCCCACCGACCCAAATATCATCGATATCTATCGATTTTTCAAAATTAGCTTGGGACAAGTCAATCCTCTTGTATGGCGAGTCGTTGCATGTCTTAGATATTTGGCTACCTTAGCTTCGGTACCCTTTACCTTTCATCATCTTGTTCACCTCTATTCTTCAATGCTGTTCCGCCAGGGAATTTTTACCCTGGTTGCTAAGAGTAAAAGGGTGTTAGTGACTCCTGACGATGATAAGGATCGAGGTTGGTTTCTTCGGTAGGTTGCTGTTCCTACTGCTAGTTTAGTAGGTGAAGAGAATCTTCCCTTCCCTGAGAAGTGGAATCTTGCACGTGAGTAAATTTTATCTCACATTCCTTGCTTTTTGCTTTAGATATTTTATCAATACCGTAGTTGTTTCTTCTTTATGCATCAATCATGGGAACCGTAGAGAATGTCTCCAGTTTCTTAGATTGGGTAGAAAAGCTTTTGTTAACCGCTCCGTTAGAAGAACGTTCATGGAAGTACCTCTACGGGAGGTTTGGCTGGAGAGTTAAGACTCACGGAAAGTGAAGTTTTTGTTTGTACTTCTTCCTTCCTTTGAGCATCATTTAATCCTTTTCTTTTGACAGGGTTTCCCACTCGTGGAGTTTCTGCGTTTGTTCCCAAGTTGTCCCTGGCTCAGGCCCATGAGATCATTTCGGGGTCTTCTTCTTCAAAGAGAAAAACAGGTGGGTCAAGGACCTCGAAAGATGAGGAGGAAGAGGAAGGCTCTTTAATCCATAGGTCACGCAGAAGGAAGGTGGTCTCTGACGACGAGTCTACACCTGTCATTTAGCCTTCTGTGCCTGAAGTTGAATTTTCTGCCCCTGAGGATGCTACTCCCTCTCCCGTGCGTGAATCTGTTGATCTTTTATTCCGTGAGGGTTTTGGTCCTGTCGCTGATGAAGCTCCCCTGGCTATTTTTTCTCCTTCTCTTAGAGAACTTCCCTCAAGTGTTCCAGCTATTTCTCTTTCTCCCGCGGCTATTCCTGCTCCTGTGGCTTTTTCGACCCCTCAGACTTCCTGGCTCGTGGCTCCCGCATCTGTTCCTGCTTCCATGCCTTCTATTACAGAAGTAGGGTCTTCCAGTAGACAGATGAGGCGGGTGATGATAGAAGTACCGGCAGAGGGTAGCCTCTTTAAAAAGTCTGGCCAGCCTGATGTGTGGTTGAAACCGTTGATAGGTCCGACAGAGAGAGCTAAGTTGGATAGCCACAGTTCCCTTACATGGGCTAATGAGATCGTGCATACTTCTTTAAAGGTAGAATGCATTTTCTTTCATTCATTTTTGTAAACGTACTTCTTGTATCTAATTGATTTCCTTTTGTAGATCAATCTTATAGGCACGGAGCTTATGAACAGGGTTTCTCATACCGAGCAGGAAGTAAAGGAGTGGCATGCTGAAGCAGATAACTAGAAAGAGCAGTATGAAAGCTTAAGGCTCGACATGGAGGCTGTAGAAGAAGAAAAATGTATCTTGGAGCAGCAAGTAAGGGTCATGACATCAGAGTTGGCCGTGGAGAAGGCATCTTCTGATCAGGCAGGCAAAGATAAGAGCGTCCTAGAGTCCTCATTTGCTGAGCAGCTGTCCCGTGCCTCTGAAGAGATTAGGAACTTGAAGGCCCTACTAGACCAAAAGTAGGAGTATTCGGGAGAACTTGTGCAATCACTTACCCAGACCCAGGAGGATCTCCGCAACTCTTTGGAAAACGTTCAACTTCTGGAAAGGTCTCTCGCTCCTTTAAGGGCCTCTAATGATGCTGCCGTAGGTGAGAGGGATGAATTAAGAGCTGAGATTGTGATGTGGTAGAAACATTACGATGTTCTTGAAGACAAGGCAGTTGTCAATGTCAGTTGGGAGTATATGAACTCTCGTCTCGACACATTGACTGAAATGAGCCGAGAGGGTTTTGACAATTGAGAAGTCTCAACAAGGTCAAAATCTCTCTTCACCTGAAGGTGAGTCTCCTACTGCTCAAGTCTCTTCACCCCAAGCTGCTCCTCCTACCAGTGAAGTCAATCCCCCGTCTGAAGAAGTTTAAGATGTTGGTTCCCCTCTTTTTATTTTCTTTGTTTCAATTGGTGGTTACCCCCAGTCCCATCGGGGGTAAGTTTGGATCATTTTAAGTCCCCAAATGACAACATAGGGTCACCTCAATGTACAAAATCTTAATACGGTTAAATATAAATTAATACTTAGTTTACTTAGCTGTTAATATATTAATGCAAGTATGACTTTTGATTTGAGTTTCTGTTTCACTCTTTAAGTCTTTTGCATGCTTCATTTTTGAGGTTTAAGTTTTACCTCTGAGTTTTACATATCAAATGCTTAGATTATTCGTACCTTTTTGTAGTAAGTACAGTTTTGTGAAAGAGGGCCCTTTTTTTTATCGAAACTTAATGAAGAAGACGTCTCTACTTCATAATGGGGTAAAATGCAATAGAGATATAGGAATTTTTTTACATGTTTAACAATGTTTCTGAAGAAAGTTTTTTGTGTTTGAACTTTCGTAGAATTTAACATGTGTTTGAGTATCGTCTAAAACTCATGTTTCAACTATTTTCTTTTAACGGGTTTGATGTAATCTTGTATTTCGTAACTATTTTTCTTGTGAAACAGTTTTTTTGAGTTAATACAAGGAATAACTGTTTTTTGTTTGTAACAATTTTTATATGGGTTTTTACCCGTAACTATTTTCATTGACGACAGTTTTTAATAAATACGAGGGTAATGCTTTTTCATTCGCAACTGTTTTTTGTTTATAACAGCTTTTTGAATAGATACAAGGATAATGATCTTTCATACGTAACTATTTTTATCGACAACAACTTTTGCATGAGTACAAAGATTTCATAACTGTTTTTAGTTACAACAGTTTTCTGAATAAGTACAAAGATGATGATCTTTATCCATAACAGTTTTTAGTTACAATAGTTTTCTGATAAGTACAAAGATGTGCATTTCTCCCTCGTAACTAATATTTTGCCTTTTAACCTGAACGTTTGTTTACATTCATGAACATGTTCGAAGGTTTTATGAATCAGGCTTTGAGCTTTGAGTCTTTGGCTCTTTTGATTTTGCTCGTATCACTTCACTCATTGGGATGATGGATCTTCAGGCTCGAGCTTTGACTTTTTGATAGTCTTCTTTGCTTCGTCTTTGCCTTCCATACTGTATAGTCCCCCAAGTATTTGAGCTTTTAGATGATGACTGCTTAACCCTTTAAAATGTCTATCAGAAAGTGTAACCCTAGACCGGGAATTCAGTTACTTCCTCGCGTCTTTGCAGGTCTAATATTATCATCTGGTGATGGGTTAGCTTTTTGCCTATTATCTAAAACGGTTAGTAAAATTTTAACTGTACAAAAGTAAAAACAAACGTGGCGATACCTGACCGGGGGTATTCCTTTTCCCTAGAAATAATATTTCTTCAAATGGATGGCATTCCAATAGGTTGGTAAGATCCTGCCGTCCATACGTATTAACACAACTTCTCTTCTTTGCTCGAGCAAATCTAGATTGGTCCTTAACTCGTCGTTATTTTCATCCTCCGTGGTTGTTGTAAACCTTATGCTTGGTTCGCCAATCTCCACCAGTATTAAAGCTTCTGAGCCATAAACAAGCGCGAATGGAGTTTCTCCCGTGGCTATTTTTGAAGTCGTTCTATAAGCCCATAGCATTGCCGGTAATTCATCAGGCCAATTTCCCTTGGATTTCTCCAACCGTTTCTTTAGGTTATTGATGATGACTTTATTTGTTGATTCAGCTTGCCCATTAGCCACGGGGTGATATGGCGATGAAGTAATTCGTTTGATTTTCCAGCTTTCGAGAAATTTTGTGATTTGCGAGCCTATGAACTGCAGGACATTATCACATACGATCTCCTTCGGTATTCTAAATCGACATAGTGTATTTCTCCATATGAAGCTTTTTACTTCTTTTTCTCGCACCTATTTGAAAGCTTCTGCCTCCACCCATTTTGTGAAATAGTTAGTTAACACGAGTAAGAACCGTACCTTTCCTTTAGCTGAGAGAAGGGGTCCCACTATGTCCATCCCCCATTTCATGAATGGCCATGGCGATATCACTGGGTGTAATAGCTCTGCCGGTCGATGCATATTGTTAGCAAATCGCTGGCATTTGTCGCATTTAGTTATGAAGCTTTCAGCCTCTTCTTCCATCTTAGGCCAATAGTACCCTACTCTGATTAGGGTTTTGACTAAAGATCTCGCCCCTGCGTGATTTCCACAGTGTCCTTCGTGTACTTCCTTCATCACGAACTTTGTTTGATTTGGTCCGAGGCATTTCGCTAGGGGTCCTCCGAACATTTTGCGATATAAAGAATTACGAATGAGGCAGTACCTTGCAGCTTTTCGGCGAAGTGCTTGAGCTGCTTTTTTGTCTTCAGGCACGGTGCCATTCTGCAAAAAATTTAAAATTTCGTTTCTCCAATCCCAGGTTAAATTGTTAAAAGTTACCTCATTTTTGTCCTGGTCAATTGCTGAATGAAACATGTGGACGGCAATTGCATTGTCTTTATTTGTTACTTTTGTAACTGCCGCGAGGTTAGCCAATGCATCCGCTTCTGCATTTTCCTCTCTAGGTATTTGGATAACCTTCCATGTTTTGAACTACCTTACGAGATCTCGTGCCTTTTCCAGATACTGTTGCATCCGAGTCTCTCGAGCAATATAAGTCCCCTGTGTCTGATTTACTACCAGCTGGGAGTCGCTTTTAATCACGATCTGCTAAATTGAGATTTCTCGCGCCAGTTCAAGTCCTGCAATGACATCTTCGTACTCTGCTTCATTGTTAGTTATGGGATAACATTTAATAGCTTGCCGTGTCTTTTCACCCGTGGGTGATATTAAGACTATGCCTACGCCGACTCCTTTTATATTGGAAGAGCCGTCAGTGAACAGGGTCCATATGCCCAGATTAGTCCCATTAAAGAGTTGTAACTCTTTTTCTACTTCAGGGATGATGCTATTATTAAAATCGGCGATGAAATCAGCTAGAATTTGAGACTTTATTGCAGTCCTAGGCTGATATACTATGTCATGCTCGCTTAATTTTATATCCCATTTATCTAGTCTTCTAGATAATTCTTGTTTATGAAGAATATTTCTTAATGGATACGATGTCACAACAGTGATTGGATGGCATTGAAAATATGGTCTTAATTTCCTGGCTGCCATTATTAGAGCCAAGGCTAATTTTTCTAGATGTGGGTATCTAGTTTCAGCATCTAATAAAGTCTTGCTTACATAATAAATGGGAGATTGTTTACCTCTGTCTTCCCTTACCAGTACTGCACCTATGACAATTTATGCAACGACAAGATATATATACAACTTTTCCCCATCCTTTGGCTTTGATAGCAACGGGGGTTTCGACAGATAAGCCTTTAGATCTTTGAGAGCCTGTTGACATTCCTCAGCCCATTCAAACTGATTTTACTTTTTAAGAACTGAAAAGAACTTAAATCTCTTCTCTGGAGACCTGGAAATAAATCTTCCTAAAGCTGCAATTCTGCCTGTTAGTCTTTGAACTTCCTTTTTGTTCGTAAGTATATCAGGTATTTCCTCTATAGCTTTAATTTGAGCAGGATTTACCTCTATTCCTTTATTTGATACAAGGATACCCAAAAATTTACCTGATTCTACGCCAAAGGCGCATTTTTCTGGATTCAATTTCATGTTATACCTACGTAAAATTTCAAAGGTAATAGAGAGGTGCTGGAAATGATCCTCCGCGTGTGTTGATTTCACCAGCATATCATCGATGTAAACTTCCATCGTCTTCCCCAGATGTTCCTGGAACATCTTGGTCACTAGCCTCTGATACGTGGCTCCAACATTTTTCAGGCCAAAAGGCATGACTGTGTAACGATAAGTCCCCCTGTTTGTGATAAAGGAAGTTTTTTCCTCGTTTGAGGGATCCATTTTAATCTGATTATAACGAGAGTACGCATCTAGAAAGCTTAACAATTCATGACATGTGGTGGCATCAATCATTTGATATATATGTGGTAATAGAAATGAATCTTTGGGGCATGGTTTATTTAAATCAGTGTAATCTACACATACTCTCCATTTACCATTCTTTTTAGGCACCACTACAGTGTTATCTAACTAGTTAGGGTATGTTACCTCGCGTATTGAACCAATTATCAAGAGTTTTTGTAACCCTTGGTCGATCACTTGGTTCTTGAATGGTCCTTGTTTTCTTTTCTTCTGCTTAACAGGTACGAAGGATGGATCTTCATTTAGCTTATGAGTCATCACTTCTGGAGGTATACCTGTCATGTCTGAATGGGACCATGCAAAGCAATCCAGGTTAGATTTTAAATAATCAATTAGTTTACCTCTTCGGCTTGGGCTTAGCCTCGTGCCTATGTGAACTTTCTGTTCGGGCTTTTGTTCGAACAATGGGACAACTTCGAGTTCTTCCATGGTTGTTTTGATGTGTTCATCTTCCTTTGGTTCCTGAATGACACCAGGTCTTTTATCTACGTCTGTATGATTCTGTACCTCTTCTGTGGTGACTTGATTCACCTTCTCATGGTCATCTTCTTCCGTACCTGTTTTAGCAATAATATCTTCCGTACCTATTTGGGTAGTAATTTCTTCAATACCTGTTTGGGCAATATTTTCTTCTTTGGAGATTCCCTTATATTTTGATCCTTCCACCTCTACTTTTTGTTGTAGTGTACCAATGGATTTATATTTCTCGCGGTTTGCTGATCACCTCTAATCTGTTGAATTCCCCATTCGGAAGGTAATTTAATTATCTGATGCAAGGTGGATGGTATTGCTTTCATGTCGTGGATCCATGGTCTTCCCATGATTACGTTATAGGCCATATCGGTATCGATGACTTGGAACCTGGTATTTTTGATTACTCTCTCAGCATAAGTGCTAAGTTCAATTTCCCTTTTTGTTATAACTATAGAGTTATCAAACCCTGATATCGCTCGCGCCTTTGGGATTACTTGATTCCCTAATAGCATTTCTTCAACGACTCTTAGTAAAATAATATTGACCGAACTACCTGGATCAATCAACAGTCTTTTTACGTTAGTGTCATGAATAAGTAAAGATATTACCAGAGCGTCGTTGTAAGGAAGCATTAATTCGCTGATATCTACATTATCAAAGGTTATATTGTTTGCTTCTAGGTTTTCACGAATCCGCTTCTCGTGCGTAATGGTGAACTTTGTGGTTCTTTTGCAGACCACTCCGTTTACTTCTTCACCTCCATGTATTACGTTGACCGTTCATTTTGGAGATAGTGGTTTCGAGGGCTCCTGCTTGTTCTTCATGTATGTCTGCTTACCTTTTTCACTAAACAATTCTGTTAAGTAGCCCTGTTTCAATAATTGTTCTACCTCACCTTGCAAAAATCTGCAATCTACAGTTCTGTGTCCATGATCATTATGGAATTCACACCAGAAATCTAGGTTCCTTTTATTTGGGTTCGACCTCATTTCTTTGGGACATCGAACCTTATCACCCATATTTCTACTGTAATTAGTTCGGAAGTACTTACATTGAAGGTGTGATCCCCAATTCGTGTATTACCTCTATTTCGTTCATCCCGATCCTTTCTGGATCTTAATGAGGATGAGCCCGCATCTCTGCTTGATGGTCTATATTATGATCGAGTGTTTTTGAACATGGGACGAGTTTCCCACCCCGAAGGTCCCATATAAGGGTCGTACCCGTTCTTACCTGATCTTCTTTCATATTCGGAACGTCTGGAGATGGTACGATCTTCATCCTTCGAACGAGCAATCGTATCTTCTTCTATACAAAGCTTAGTGTTGTACATGTTATAAACGTCATTCCATGTTGTAGCTGGGAATTCCCTCAAGCTTTTCTCGAGTCTTCTCGTGGCTTCTGAGCTTTTATCGTTTAAATTGCTTGCAAATGCCATGGCTACCCAATTATCAGGCAACCTTGGTAGCAGCATTCTTTCTCGTTGAAACCTGTCTACAAATTCATGAAGAAGTTCTGTGTCTCCTTGTTTTATTTTGAATATGTCTTCCATTCTTTTTTTGACTTTTTGTGCACCGGAATGCGCTTTTATGAAAGAATCTGCAAGCTCAGCAAAAGAATCAATAGAATTTTTAGGGAGAAGAGAATACTAGGTTAACTCTCCTTTAGTAAGTGTTTTTCCGAACTTTTTGACTAAGACCGACTCGATTTCTTGTTTTGTTAAGTTGTTTCCGTTCACTCTAGTGGTAAAAGCAGTCACATGGTCGCGTGGGTCAGTTGTCCCGTCATACTTAGGAACATCAGGCATTTTGAATTTCTTGGGAATAGGCAGGGGTGCTGCTGTTGGTTTCCAAGGTTGTTGAGAATACCTATCAACGTCAATGCCTTTAATAACAGGTGGTACTCCAGGAATCTGTTCGATTCGATCGTTTTATTCCTAACCTATTTCTGCGAGGTTAGTAATAAAGATTGTAACTCAGAGTTATTGGACATACCTGGTCTCGCTTCAAGAGATTCATTAGGAGTACCCCCACTTCTTGAGTTTGCTAACCCAGACTGAGGATTTTCCACAGTTATAGTGTTGTTAGGGGGTGGTGTAGGTGATGCGGCTGGTAACCTCCTCGCAAATTCTTGCAAATCCTGGCCCACATACTCCGCAATCATTTTCTTTACCTGATCTTGCTCTACTGTTTGATCATTATCATTGTTATTGTTGTTGGGTCTTTCTTGGGATTATTCCCTTGGACCTCGTAAGGGTCCTAAAGGTGATGAAGTTCCATCCCTTTGTTGGTTATTTTCGTTGGAGTTCGACATAGTTCAAAGTATATTGCTTGGAAAGAAAACAAAGATTATCAGATTCCCAGTACCGGAACAAATTTGTTTAACCAAAGAATTAGATCCTTTGACCAAAGCTATTTTTAAGAAGAACGCTGGTTTCTGATAACCAAGGTAAGACTGATAATTGTAAGTAAAATGTGTAAATGGAAAATAATAAGATGCACGAAAGTAAAGTGTATACAAATAGTAGTTCGAATGTTCTTTACAAGTTATATTTCATTCCCTTATATAAGAAATTTATTAATATAACGTCTACCTTTTTCAATGATTTTACATTAATGACTAATTATGGCATTAATGTAACGTTACAATGAGTAACCGTAACTGTTGCGTGAAGGTTTTGTAACGTGTGGATCATTAATTGAAGATCTCTGAATTTGCCCTTTGTTCCACCCGGATACATTCTGATCGTGTCTCTTCATCTTCTCAATCAGGTTGAGACTCCCGTAGCTAATTACCCCGTGGGTATGATTTGTCGTGCCTCTTTGCCTCGTACCTCTTCGTAGAGTTCTGTCCAACTGTTGCATTTTTATTGCTCCACATAGACTGCCGAGTCATCAAAAATTATTACACGTGTGAAGCTTTTTTTTACCAATACAATAGCATCAAACCCCTTTGAAGTCCGTGGAAGCCCAACTACAAAGTCCATGGTGATCCGCTCCCACTTCTACTCCGGAATATCTGACCTCTGAAGTAATCCACCTGGCCTCTGGTGCTCATACTTGACCTACTGGCAGTTGAGACACCGGGCTACATACTCAACAATATCTCTCTTCATCCGCCTCCACCAATACTGTTGTCTCAGATACTGATACATCTTCACGGCACCAGGATGGATGGAATACCGCGAGCTATGGGCCTCTGCTAATATCAACTCTCGAAGCCCATCCACATTGGGCACACAAATATGGACCTGCATCCTCATAACCCCGTCATCACCAATAGTCACAGCCCTGGCATCACCTCGACGGACCCTGTCCTGATGAACTAACAAGTGCCGGTCATCATACTGGCGTGCTCTAATCTGATCATAAAGAGAAGACCTGGAAGCTATGGTAGCTAACACCCGCGGAGGCTATGACAAATCTAATATCACCAACTAACCCGCTAAAGCCTGAACATCCAGTGCTAAGGGTTGCTCTACTGCTGAAAGTTAGGCTAGACTCCTTAAACTCTCTGCTCTACGACTCAGGGCATCGACCACTACATTGGCCTTCCCCAGATGATACAAAAATAGTGAGGTCATAATCCTTGAGAATCTCTAACCACTTCCTCTGACGCAAATTCAAGTCCTTCTGCTTCAGCAGATAGTGCAAACTACGATGATCGGTGAAAATCTCACACTGCACCCCATACAAATAATGGCGCCAAATCTTCAAGGCATGAACAATGGAAGCTAACTCAAGATCGTGCACTGGATAATTCTTCTCGTGCACCTTCAACTGTCTAGACGCGTAGGCATCACCCTACCGTCCTGCATCAATATTGCTCCCAAACCAACTCTTGAAGCATCACGGTAGACTGTATAAGAGCCTGAACTATTAGGCAAAGCCAATACCGGAGCTGTGGTCAATGCTGACTTGAGCTTCTGAAAGCTCTCCTCACACTCATCAGACCATCTGAATGGAGCAGCCTTCTGGGTCAACCTGGTCAAGGGTGAAGCAATAAAAGAGAACCCCTCCACAAAGCGACGGTAATATCCCGCCAAACCAAGGAAGCTCCTAATCTCTATAGCTGAGGACGGTCTGGGCCAACTCTGCACCGCCTCAATCTTCTTCGGATCAACCTGAATACCCTCAATGGATACCACATGCCCCAAGAAAGCTACTGAACCAAGCCAAAACTCACACTTGGAGAATTTTGCATAAAGCTTCTCCTCCCTCAACCTCTACAACATAACCCTCAAATGCTGAGCATGCTCCTTCTGGCTATGAGAATACACCAGGATGTCATCAATGAACACAATGACAAAAGAATCGAGATAAGGCCGAAACACGCTATACATCAGGTGCATAAAGGCCGCTGGGGCATTGGTCAGCCCAAATGACATAACCAGGAACTCATAGTGGCCATATCTAGTCCTGAAAGCAGTCTTCGGGATGTCAGAATCCCGAATCTTCAACTGATGATACCAGACCTCAAGTCAATCTTGGAGAACACTCTAGCTCCCTGAAGCTGGTCAAACAAGTCATCAATATGGGGCAAAGGGTACCGATTCTTCACCGTAACCTTGTTCAGCTTCCGATAATCAATACACATGCGCATGGAACCATCTTTTTTCTTCACAAACAACACCGGTGCACCCCAAGGTGACACACTAGGCCGAATGAACCCCTTATCTAGGAGATCCAGAAGCTGCTCTTTAAATTCCTTTAACTCTGCTGGTGCCATACGATAAGGTGGAGTAGAGATAGGCTGGGTGTGATACGCTCAATTTACACCTTAAAAGAATGTAAGCGATCGTTGTCAAATATAGTAAC
>ML298419.1:0-10343 GCA_005239495.1 Nicotiana undulata | reverse complement strand
GGGGGAGGGGGGGCGAGGTCGAATGGTCTTCGCGATCGCGTGGGGTTGAGAATTTATGCTCTGCGATCGCGACAGGGAGTCCACGATCACGGTGAAGAAATCACTAGGCAAATATAAATTAAACCCTCCGCGACCTAAGCATAGTTTTACACCATTGTTGTACGGAAAAGAGCATTTGAGGCGAGTTTTGAAGAGGAAAATCAATGTTCTTCATATAGGTAAGTGTTTTGATCATTAAAACTCGTTTATGGGTGATTATAAACCCTAATCTCAGCAATTAATTCATGAAAATCAGTAGATAAAGGGGGTTTAGGGCTTGAGATTATGAGACCTTTAAGGGTCGATTTGAGGGGTCAAACAGACTCCGAATTTGATGTTCTTTATATGTGAGATAATGAAGAACAACTTTGTATAAAATTTTCTGAGTTTCGGGACGCGGACCCAGGGGTCGGGTTTTGACCAATTTCGGATTTTTTGAGCTAAATTTGATATCTTTCGATTGGAATTCGTTCCTTAAGCATATATGGATAATAAAAATCTGAACTTGGTAGATTTGGAGCCTTCGAAGGTCGATTCGATAGGCAAGCGCATTGCGGAATAGTTTCCGGGCTAGTTTGGAGGTAAGTAATGTCTTTAAATCCTGTCTTGAGGGTATGAAACCCCGGACTATGCACCCTTTCCCGGGTTGTGAAATGCAAAGGTTGAAACTTTGGAGATATATTCCTTACTTAGGCGACTATTGAGCTGCGAAACGACTTTTTAAATCTTATTTCAAATAGTACTATATATACTTGATATGATTTGGGTTGTAAGCCATGCTTGGGGCCTAATGCCGATCTGTTTACCCCTTGGGGGTTGTGTTTACTATGTTTTCCTCACTATATGTTGGGATTTACACTCAGTCTTTTCCTGACAAATTGTTTTGACACTCAAGAGTATTTTGATACTATTTCTTGAAAAATGAAACATTGTTTTGGGTTGAGAACCCGGTATGTTTATGGCCTAAGGGAAAATTGAGAGTGTCTGATTGAGTGAGGCTTTCAAGCCTATGTTGTGAGGAGGCTTTCAGGCCTTATATGAGGGAGGATTTCAGGCCTATGTTGTGAGGAGGCTTCCAGACCTTATATGAGGGAGGCTTTCAGGCCTATATTATGAGGTGGCTTTCAGGCCTTATGTTGTTATAGTGCTTGGGCTGTAGGAGCCCCTCCGAAGTCTGTACACACCCCCAGTGAGCGCATGTACCTATTGAGTGATGATTATTGCCCGCGGGGCTGTTACTGAGTTATTGTAAGAATGCCTGATAAAGAAATTGTTACGAGAGATGATTATGGCCCGAGGGGCAATTTTATGAAGAGTTTTACTGAGTTTTCGAACTATGATTTACTTCGTTTTCAAACTGGTTTTACTGAGAATTTTACTGAGATATACTGATATTGCACTTGTTTTCAAGGGATTACTGGAAATTGATTTCGAACTTATTACTGGAACGCGTGGACCAGGCCGCGTTCGCGTTCGCGTAAAAGAATAAGGCAAAAAGGGGAGATGGGTTCTTAACCCTTCGCGAACGTGTGGGAGCAGTTGCGTAAGTTAGTGGAACCAAAGCATCGCGTTCGCGTGGGTTGGGTCTCAATCGCGTATTGTAAAAAGTGAAGGCAGCGAAGTTGTTCTTCGCGATTGCGAGTGTACTTCCGCGATCGCACTTAAGGAAAATCTATGCAGAATTAAAATGTTGAAAAATGAGGGTTTAAGTCATTCTTCACAATTTGGTCTTGAGAGCTCGGGATTAGGCGATTCTTGGAGGGATTCTCACGTGGGTATTTGGGGTAAGTGATTCTTACTTAGTTTTGATTAATTCTCGCTAACCTATGCTTGAATTCATCATCTAGTTTCGGATTTGGGTTGAAAATTGGGAAAAAATTGAAAACATTTCTACGCCGTGGTTTTGGGTATTGAGCGAGAATTTGGTATCGAATTTGAGTAAATTTGGTATGGTTAGACTCATGAGTGAATATGTGTTCTAAATTTGTGATTTTTACCTGATTTCGAGACGTGGGATCAGGGGACTTTTTGGGGCGATTTTACTAATTTCGCGTTTTAGCTTTGAATTTATTTGTTGAACTAGTTACTTAAAGTTATATTTACATTGTGCAATTGAATTGAATAGATTTGGGCCATTTGGAGTCGGGTACTCGTGGCAAGAACGTAATTTCAAGTTGAATTGAGCGGTTGAGGTAAGTAGCTTGCCTAACCTTGTGTTGGGGACTTTCCTTAGGTTGTTTGATATTGTTTGATATGTGGCCGTTATGTATGTAAGGTGACGAGTACGTACGCGGGCCGTTATTGCAAAAATCTTATTTCACCTTATTGAATAATAAATTGTTTTTCCTCCTATTATGTTGTACTAAAATGTTAAATTATTTAGCTTAGATTAGAAAAGCATGCTTACGTGTCTAATTTTCTACTTGATACTCTGTGAGCCATGCCTAGTTAGTTTACTGTTTTTCCCAAATTTGTGACTAGATGCACTGTATAATTGATGCCGTACATATCATTTATCTTGCATCGCATATTTAAATTGGGACTACAGACGTATTCCAGGAGATCCCCCTGTACCGCATATTTAAATTGGGACGACGGATGTGTTCCGGGAGATCCCCCTGTACTGCATATTTAAATTGGGACTACAGACGTATTCCGGAAGACCCCCTAGCACTGTATATTTATTTTGGGACTACAGACGTATTCCGGGAGATCCCCTTGTACTGCATAACCATATAGAACTACGGGACGGTATCCCGGGAGATTCCCCTTTGTTCTAACCTTGTTCTGAGTCGTGGGATCCCTTTTAATGTTAAGTTTTTCGAATATTTTCTTTAACTGTTTATAGTAGAATATATTTAACTCTTTTACTATTTTTAAATTGATTATATTTAAACCAGTAGAGCCTTAATCTGACCTCGTCACTACTTGACCGGGGTTAGGCTTGACACTTCCTCGGTACCAAATGTGGTGTAATCATGCCCTTTCCTCCACATGTTTTCGTGTGCAGATCCAGGTACGAGTTATCAACCTCATGGATAGTTGTTGTTGCTGAATCTTGGAGAGTGCAAGGTATTTCTGTCGCGTCCACAGAATCCTTCGAGCCTCCTACTATTCTATCGTTTAGAGTTTTTCTTATGTACTTTCCAGACTTGCTTAGAGCTATAGTAGTTGTTAGAAGTTTGTGACTGTTTGTGACATTCTAGGTCTTTGGGATAAATATTTTGTACATGCCGAGCGGCATCGTTATGATTATTCAGATTTTGTTCCTAATTTCTTTATTTATTGTGTTTTAATTAAGTTTTATCCGCAAAATTTAGGCTTACCTAGTCTTAGAGACTAGGTGCCGTCACGATACCTTTCGGAGGGTAAATTGGGTCGTGACAAGTTGGTATCAGAACGTGAGGGCCGGTACCGGGAGGACTAACGATTAGGCACCCGAGCCCCTAGTCAGAGCTGTCAGAGGCAGGGGTCGGGGTAGAGGACGAGCACGCGGTGTAGCCCCAGCACCTTCGAGAGTAGGGACATAGGATCCCATAGCAGCTCCAGCTGGAGGGTCGGCACAAGAGGTTCCTTCTACTCCATCCCTCCAGGAGACTTTGGCTCAATTCATGAGCATATTTAGCACTCTGACTCAGGCTGGGCTACTTCCGATAGCCCCAACCACATCTTAGGCCGGGGGAGGGGAACAGACTCCCGCAGCCCGCACTCTTAAGCATAGGGTCCATATTGATCAGGCCCCATAGTATATTCCTATACCCCTAGTGATTCTGGCTCAGCATGAGGCCATGGTAGCTGTTTCTGAGGCAGAGCAGCTCATACTTGAGAGGTACAAGAAGTACCACCCACCTACTTTCAGCGGACTAGCTTCAAATGATGCTCTAGGTTTTCTAGAGGAGTGTCATCGCATTCTCCACACTATGGGAATTGTGGAGACGAGTGGGGTTTCTTTCACCGCTTTCCAGCTGAGAAGAGCGACATATCAGTGGTGGCGTGCCTATGAGCTGAGTAGTCCGGATGAGGCAGCTTCACTTACTTGCACTCAGTTTTCAAAGATGTTTCTGCGAGAGTATGTTCCTCAGAGCCTCAGGGATGCTTGGCGCACAGAGTTTGAGCAGCTGCGCCAGGGTGCTATGACTTTGTTAGAGTATGCAGTTCGTTTTAGTTAGTTAGCCTGTCATGCACCAGCCTTGGTTGCCACGATCAGAGAGAAGGTTCGTCGATTCATCGAGGGACTCCACCTCAGTATTCTGAACAATATGGCCAGAGAGTTGGAGATGGATATTACTTATTAGCAGGCAGTGAGTATTGTCAGGAGGGTAGAGGGCATGTTTGCTCGGGACATAGAGAAGAGAGAGGCCAAGAGTTCTCGAGAGATTGGTCATTTTTCGGGAGCTCGTGCACCAGCAACACGCTCTGGTAGGGGTTTTCTGAGTCGCCCTGTTCATTCAGCTCTTCCAGCAGCCAGCGGTATTCCAGCACCTCCTAGACCTCAGGAGCCTTATTATGCACCACTAGTATCCAGTGCGCCTCCTGCTCGAGGTGCTATTATCGGCCAATCCAGCATGCCAGTTCCGGCAGTCTCAGCCGCTGCGTCCTCCGATGGGTTGTTTTGAGTGTGGTGACACTTGTCACATGGTTAGAGATTACCCCAGAGCTAGGAGGGGTGCATCTTCAATGACTTATCAGCCTCAACGTGCTCCACAGGATCCATCGGCTATTCTTCCAGCCCCAGCTGCCACTCCACCTTCTCAGGCAGCTCGAGGTAGAGGTCGGGGAGGTCGAGGTCGCCCTAGAGAGAGAGTCCAGGCCGGGTAAGACCCTTATAGCCCGTTCAGAGGCCGTCACTTTAGATTCAGTTATCACAGGTATCATCCCTATCTGTCATTGGGATGCATCAGTATTATTTGACCCAGGCTCTACATATTCATATGTGTCTTCTTATTTGTTTTCACATTTAGGGATATCTTGAGATTCTTTGAGTTTCCATGTTTATGTTTCTACTACCGTGGGAGGTTCTCTCGTTGTGGACCGCGTATATCGGTCGTGTTTGATTATTATTTGTAGTTTTGAGACCAGATCTCATTTATAATTACTCAGTATGGTAGATTTATATGTTATCTTGGGCATGGACTGGTTATCGCCCCATTATGCTATTCTTGATTGTCACCCTAACACCTTGACGCTGGCTATGCAAGGTTTACCGAGATTAGAGTGGAGAGGTACCTTAGAGTATACTCCTCGTATGGTCATTTCTTTCCTTAAGGCTCAGTGGATGGTTGGGAAGGGGTGTGATGCGTATTTGTCTATGCGAGAGATGTCAGTGTTGATACCCCTACAGTTGACTCTGTACCAGTAGTGATGGACTTCCCTGATGTATTTCCAGCTGATCTTCGGGTATGCCGCCCGATAGAGACAATGACTTCGGCATTGAAGGAGCAGTTGCATGAGTTGCTTGATAAGGTTTTCATCAGGTCCAGTGTATCACCTTGGGGTGCTCCGGTATTATTTGTGAAGAAAAAGGATGGTTCTATGCGTATGTGTATTGATTATCGATAACTGAACAAAGTTACAGCGAAGAACATGTACCCTTTTCCTCCCATCGATGATTTATTTGATCAGTTACAGGGTTCCAGGGTATTTTCCAAGATCGACTTGCGTTCTGGCTACCATCAATTAAAGATTCGGGAGCCGGACATCCCGAAGACTGCCTTCAGGACCAGATATGGTCACTATGAGTTTCTTGTCATGTCATTTGGGCTGACCAATGCCCCATCAACCTTTATGCATTTGATGCATAGTGTGTTTCGACCTTATCTTGATTCCTTCGTCATTGTGTTTATTGATGACATTTTGGTATATTCCCGGTCACGGGAAGATCATGAGAAGCACTTGAGGACCGTGCTTCAGACGATGAGGGAGAAGAAATTGCATGCAAAACTTTTTAAGTGTGAGTTCTGGCTTGATTCAGTGGCATTCTTGGGCCACGTAGTGTCTTGTGATGGGATCAAGGTGGATCCGAAGAAGGTAGAGGCGGTGCAGAGTTGGCCTAGACCATCCTCTGCTACAGAGATCTGCAATTCCTTGGTTTGGCAGGGTACTACTGTCACTTTGTAGAGGGATTTTCATCTATTGCAGCACCTATGACAAGGCTGACAAAGAAGGGTGATCCGTTCATATGGACTGAGGAATGTGAGGAGAGCTTTCAGAAGCTCAAGACAGCCTTAACCATAGCCCCAGTGTTAGTGTTGCCTACATGTGCGAGGTCCTATACAGTCTATTGTGATGTCTCGAGTATTGGCCTTGGAGCAGTATTGATGCAGGACGGTAGGGTGATTGCCTATGCGTCCAAACAATTGAAGGTGCATAAGAAGAATTTTCCGGTTCACGACCTCGAGCTAGCAGCTGTTGTTCACGCCCTGAAGATCTGGCATCATTATTTGTATGGTGTTCCCAGTGAGATTTACACTGATCACCGGAGTCTTCAGTACTTATTCAGGCAGAAGGACCTTAATCTGTGACAGCGGAGGTGGTTGGAGATACTCAAAGACTATGACATCACTATATTATACCACCTGGGGAAGGCCAATATAGTGGCCGACAACTTGAGTCACCGTGCAGGGAGTTTGGCATATCTTCCAGCATTTGAGAGGCCCTTAGCCTTGGATGTTCAGGCCTTAGCCAGTTAGTTCATGAGATTGGATCTTTTAGAGACTCGCCGGGTATTCGCTTGTGTGGTTGCTTAGTCTTCTCTTTATGACTGCATGCGAGAGTGTCAGTATGATGATCCCCACCTTCTGGTTCTTCAGGACAGGGTCCGGTGAGGTAATGCCAGGGATATGACTATAGGTGATGATGGCGTGATGAGGATGCAGGGTCGGATATGTGTGCCCAATGTGGATGGGCTTCGGGAGCTGATTCTTGAGGAGGACCATAGCTCACGGTACTCAATTCATCCAGGTGCCGCGAAGATGTACCAGGACCTGAGACAACACAATTGGTGGAGAAGGATGAAAAATGATAGAGTTGGATTTGTGGCCAAGTGTCTCAACTGTCAGCAAGTTAAATATGAACATCAGAGACCAGGAGGATTACTTCAGCAGATTGAGCTCCAAGAGTGGAAGTGGGAGCGAATGACCATGGACTTTGTGGTTGGACTTCCTCGGACTTTGAGAAGGTTCCATGCTATATGAGTGATCGTGGATCGGCTGACCAAGTCGGCTTATTTCATTCCAGTGCTGACTAGATACTCCTCAGACCGGTTAGTTGAGATTTATATCAGGGAGATTGTCCGCCTTCACGATATTCCAGTATCCATCATCTCAGATAGAGGTACAAAATTCATATCACGATTTTGGAGAGTCGTTCAACATGAGTTGGGTACTAGGGTGGAGTTGAGCATAACCTTTCACCCTCGGATGGACGGGTAGTCCGAGCGCACGATTCAGATTCTCAAGGATATGCTCTGTGCCTGTGTGATGGAGTTTGGAAGGTCATGGGACCAATACTTGCCACTTGTAGAGTTTGCTTATAATAACAGCTACCAGTCCAACTTTCAGATGGCACCGTATGAAGCTTTGTACGGTAGACGGTGCTTGTCCCTAGTGGGATTGTTTGAGCCGGGCGAGGCCCGATTGTTGGTTACAGATTTGGTCCAGGATGCCTTGAATAAGGTGAAGGTGATTCAGGAGATACCTCGCACAACCCAGTCCAGGCAGAAGAGTTATGCGGACCGAAAGGTTCGGGATTTGGCATTTATGACTAGTGATCGGGATTTTCTTCGCATATCTCCTATGAAGGGCGTCATGAGGTTTGGGACAAAGGGTAAGCTGTCCGAGGTTCATTGGTCCTTTCGAGATATTGGCGGGCATTGGGGAGGTTGCTTATGAGCTTGCGTTGCCTCCCAGCCTAGTAGGAGTTCATCCAGTATTCCATGTTTCTATGCTCCAGAAGTATCACAGTGATCCGGCCCATGTATTGGATTTCAGCTCAGTCCAGTTTGACAAGGATCTATATCATGTTGAGGAACCAGTAGCCATTTTGGATAGGCAGGTCAGAATGCTTAGGTCAAAGAATATTGCATCAGTAAGGGTTAAATGGAGGGGTCAGCCGATCGATGAGGCTACTTGGGAAACAGAGCAGGATATGCGCAGCCAGTACCCTCATCATTTCACAGCTTCAGGTATGTCTTAATACTCGTTCGAGGACGAACGATTTTCTTAAGAAGGGAAGAACGTAATGACCCGACCGGTCGTTTTCATAGTTAGAGCCCCTATCACCTAATAACTGCTTTCCCCACTTTGTTTCTGCTATTAAGACTTGTCGGAGTGATTAGTTATAGAATTCAGATAGTATTGGGACACATATCCCCTAATTATAAGTTTAAGCCTTACATATCAGATTGTAGTCGGAGCTGTGTGAAGAAGGATCCAGAATGGAATTCTGTCGACTCCGTTAGCTCCGTTATGTGATTTGGGGGTTAGGACCTTGTCCGAAATGTATTTTCGAGGTATGTAGTAGATTTAGGCTTAAATTGGCGAAAGTGTGATGACCTAAACGGTCATCCTAAGTAATTTTAGCTATATCTGCATTTCGAGGCTCCGAAAGCCTCCGTTAAACTCACCTTAATATGCGTGCGCAGCCCGGGCGTGTAGCCGAGAAGTCTTTACATTGAAAATTGGATGAAAAATGGAATTTTGATAACTAAATGAATAAAGTTGACTTTGGTCAACATTTTTGGTAAACAGACCCGAACCCGTGATGCGACGGTCCCGGAGGGTCCGTAGGAAAATATGGGACTTGGGCGTATGCCTGAAGTCGAATTCCGAGGTTCCAAGCTCGAGAAATGAATTTTTAAAGAAAATTGTTTTCTTGAAATAATAAGGGAATTTGAAAATGAATTATTAAGAGAAAATCGTGTTACCAGGCACGTAATAAGGTTGCGGAGCCCGGAACATGTTTATTATATGTTATTTGTCTTATATGTGAAATTTGGTGTGAAACGGACTTGAAACGACGTGATTCAGATTAAAAATGGGAAATTTAGAAGTTTATGAAGTTTGAGAAAATTCTAAGAGTTTCGAGGTTTAATTCGATGAATTTGATGATATTTTCATGATTTAAAAGCTTGAACAAGTCCGTAGAATGTTTTGGGAGTCGTGTGTGTTTTTGGTTTTGAGCCCCGAGGGCTCGGGTGAGTTTCGGGTAGCTAACGGGGTGTGAAAACATGAAAAAAATCCGGTGTTTGTAAGTTTTCTGGTGTCTGGTAGCTTAGTTTATGCGATCGCATAGGTTGAGCTGCGATCGCATAGATTTCAGAGTGGGGGAGGGGTCTGATGCCTTATGCGACCACATTGGTGGGGCCGCGATCGCAGTGTAGCAGATCCTGATGCTCTGCGATCGCATTCTTCTCTCCGCGATCGCAGAGAGTGCAGTCAAGCTCCTCCGCGATCGCATTCCTCTCTCCGCGATCGCAGAGAGTGAAACCCAGCTACCTCCGCGATCGCAATCCCTTGTCTGCGATCGCACTGAACATTTTCGCCCAGTTATTTTAAAAGCCCCAAAACAGAATATCATTACGTGGTTTCTTATTTTTGCACTCTTCTCTTATTTTCCAAACCCCATTGACGACCCCCAAGCTATTCTACCTCCATAACATAAATAATTAGGCTATGAGTTTGATTTATTGAGCCATTATTGATATACTTGGGTTGATAATGTCTAGATAATACCGTTCCGGAGTCGGATTCTAAAGGAAAGGCTTTGATTGAGGCTTGACTTGCATTTTCGGAGCCGAGGTAAGTGTTTGGCCTAACCTTAGCTTGAGGGATTAGGTACAGAGTCTTATTTGCTATGTGTAATTCATGTCCAACGTGTAGCNTGAGTAATTGGTGATTTAGAAGTGATGCCTTGATGTTGTTTCATGACGTGAGGAGTTATTGAGTTATTTGTTCAGTTGAGGCTTACACTGTTGAAATTGTATTTCTGATGCGAGGTTGGTTATAGATGAGATCCTTGTCGGGCATTTTTTAAGTTTGTAATTGATGATTTCTCCTTGTCGGGACAATAGAACTGTATTAAGTATTTCCATGAACTTGAGACTGCTCGGTGTTGACTTTTACATTATATTGTTGCTTTGTTTATTATTTGTCGCACGAGGGGACATACCGTGCTGACTATTTGTTACTCTTCACACGAGGGGACGTGCCGTGTTGATCATTGATTATTTACACGCACGAGGAGACATTCCGTGCCGAGTGTAATTATATATGCACGAGGGGACATTCCGTGCCGAGTGATTGTGA
>ML298418.1:53088-70786 GCA_005239495.1 Nicotiana undulata | reverse complement strand
ATATATATATATATATATATATATATATATATATATATATATATATATATATATATATAGTGCTGGGTGCAAAATTTAAGAAAAAAATAAAGATTTATGGAATGTGTGTCCCAAAATAATTTATAGATATTTGTGTGGCTATAATCATTCACTAAATGTAAAACAAAAAATTTAAAGTTATATTTTGAGCTTTAAAAAAAGGTCATTTATTTAAACGGACTAAAAAGAAAATAACTTACTTCTTTTTGAAACAGAAAAAAGTACTATCATAGCTCAATAACAGATCTATGAATGAAAAATACATAAGTATATACTAATTTATTAGCCACTATTTTATTTTCTTCACCAACAATGATAGATTTGTTATAAAATAAAGACCGTAAAGCAAATAAACTAAAGACAAGTTTAGAGAGAAACTGATATATTATTGAACTTTTAAACTGATGTACATAATGAACTGAAATCTCCTCTATTTATAGAAGAAAGGAAGCTGCTGCGAGGCTTTTCAGGAAGCAGCCACAAGGCTTTTCTTCAGCTGCTTGTAAGCTGTCTGCATGAGCTGCTTGCAACCTGCCTGCATCAGCTGCTTGTAGATAAACTTCAACAGAGTACTAAATGGATAATCTTCTTCAGGAAGATTATCTATAGTAATAAATGGATATCCACAATATAATAATTTCATAACATTCCCCCTTGGATGTTCATTAAAGATAATGTGCCTCGTTAAAACCTTACTAGGAAAAATCCAGTGGGAAAAATCCTAGTGAAGAAAAAAGAGTACACATATTTAGTAATACGCATTGCTAGGTGCCACATTAAAAACCTTATAAGGAAAATCTTGTGGGAAAAAACCTTAATAAGGAAAAAAGAGTGCATCGCGTATTTTACTCCCCCTGATGAAAACCTTGTTTCAAATATTTGAGTCTCCGAATTCCAATCTTGTATACCATCTTCTCAAAAGTTGAAGTTGGCAAAGATTTAGTGAATAAATCTGCCGGATTGTCACTTGAACGGATTTGTTGCACATTAATTTCATCATTTTTCTGAAGATCATGCGTGTAGAATAATTTTAGTGAAATGTGCTTCGTTCTATCTCCTTTTATGAATCCTCCATTCAATTGGGCTATGCATGAAGCATTGTCTTCGTATAAAATTGTGGGTTTTTTCTCACATTCCAGACCACATTTTTCTCGAATAAAATGAATTATTGATCTCAACCATACGCATTCCCTACTTGCTTCATGAATAGCTATTATCTCAACATGATTTGAAGAAGTAGCAACAATAGATTGCTTTGTAGAGCGCCATGATATGACAGTTCCTCCACATGTAAGCACGTACCCGGTTTGAGATCTAGCTTTATGGGGATCAAATAAATAACCTGCATCAGCATAACCAATAAGATCTGCACTATCTTTGTTAGCATAAAATAAACCCATATCAAGAGTTCCCTTTAAATATCGCAATATATTCTTAATCCCGTTCCAATGTCTTCGTGTAGGAGAAGAACTATACCTTGCTAGTAAATTGACAGAAAATGCTACGTCGGGTCTTGTAGCATTAGCAAGATACATTAGTGCACCAATTGCACTGAGATAGGGTACTTCGGGACCAAGGAGTTCCTCGTTCTCTTCTGGAGGTCGGAATAAATCCTTATTCGCTTCAAGTGATCGAACAACTATTGGTGTACTCAATGGGTGCGCTTTGTCCATGTAAAAGCGTTTTAAGACCCTTTCTGTATAGGCAGATTGATGGATAAAGATCCCGTCTGCTAAATGTTCAATTTGCAAACCAAGACAAAGTTTTGTCTTTCCAAGATCTTTCATCTCAAATTCTTTCTTAAGATATTCAATTGCCTTTTGGAGCTCTTCTGGAGTTCCAACAAGATTTATGTCATCAACATAAACAGCAAGTATAACAAATTCTGATGCCATTTTCTTTATAAAAATACATGGACAAATAACATCATTTATGTAACCCTCTTTCAGCAAATATTCACTGAGGCGATTATACCACATGCGCCCAGATTGCTTTAAACCGTACAAAGATCTTTGTAATTTGATTGAATACATTTCCCGAGATTTTGGATTTGCTTCTGGCATTTTAAATCCTTCAGGGATTTTCATGTAAATTTCATTATCAAGTGACCCGTACAGATAAGCTGTAACCACATCCATTAGATGTATTTCAAGCCTTTCACGTAAGGCTAAACTGATGAGATATCGAAATGTTATGGCATCCATAACGGGTGAATATGTTTCTTCATAATCGACTCCAGGTCGTTGTGAGAATCCTTGTGCGACAAGGCGAGCCTTGTATCTTTCAACTTCATCTTTATCATTTCTTTTTCGCACAAAAACCCATTTATGACCAACTGGATTTATACCAACAGGTGTTTGGACTACTGGTCCAAATACCTCTCTTTTAGCAAGTGACTTCAATTCCGATTAAATTTCCTCTTGCCATTTTGGCCAATCAGATCTTTGTCGACATTCTTCGACAGATCGGGGTTCAAGATCTTCACTATCTTGCATAATGTTTAGTGCAACATTATATGCAAAAATATTATTCACCATTATTTCAGATCGATTTAAATTAATTCTATCACTAGTAGAACTTATTAAAAGTTTCTCACTTACTTGAGTCTCGGGTTCATTGATTTCTTCAGGAATCTCAGAACTAATCAGATTTCGGGTCTCTTCAGGAGATCCCTTCATAGTATTATTTTGATCATTTGTCGATTTTCTTTTTCTAGAATTTCGATCCTTAGAACCCAAAGGCCTACCACGCTTCAGGCGTGCTTTGGGTTTACTAGTTATCATGTTAGTAGATGGTCCTGTTGGGACATCAATTCGGATAGGCACATTCTCTGCAGGGATATGTGACTTAGTTATCCTTTTCAAATCAGTAAATGCGTCTGGCATTTGATTTGCTATATTCTGTAAATGGATGATCTTCTGGACCTCCTGATTACATATAGGGGTACGTGGATCAAAATGAGATAATGATGAAACTTTCCACACAATTTCTCTTTTGATTTCCTTTTTCTCTCCCCCTAATTGTGGGAAATTTGTTTCATCAAATCGACAATCTGCAAATCGAGCAGTAAATAAATCTCCCGTCAATGGTTCAAGATAGCGAATAATAGAGGGTGATTCAAACCCAATATATATTCCTAACCTTCTTTGTGGGCCCATCTTACTACGCTGTGGTGGTGCTACTGGCACATATATAACGCATCCAAAATTTCGTAGATGGGCAATATTTGGTTCATGGCCAAAAACTAATTATGACGGAGAATATTTATTATAATGTGTCGGTCTGAGACGAACAAGTGATGCTGCATGCAAGATAGCATGGCCCCAAACTGTAGTGGGCAATTTTGTTTTCATAAGTAGTGGTCTTGCTATCAATTGCAGGCGTTTAATAAATGACTCTGCAAGGCCATTTTGAGTATGAACATAAGCTACAGGATGTTCAATTTTTATCCCAATTGATAGACAATAATCATCAAAAGCTTGAGATGAGAATTCTCCAGCATTATCAAGGCGAATAGCCTTTATAGGATAATCTGGGAATTGTGCCCTTAATCGAATTATTTGGGCTAATAGCTTTGCAAACGCCAGGTTGCGAGATGATAGTAGGCACACATGAGACCATCTTGAAGATGCGTCTATTAGGACCATAAAATATCTAAACAACCCACTTGGTGGGTGAATAGGTCCATATATATCCCCATGTATACGCTCTAAAAAGGCAGGGGATTCCATGCCAACCTTCATTGGTGATGGTCTAGTGATCATTTTGCCTTGATAACAAGCATCACAAGAAAATTCATCATTTGTAAGAATCTTCAGGTTCTTTAGTGGATGCCCACTTGAATTTTCAATAATTCGTCTCATCATTATTGATCCAGGATGGCCCAACCGGCCATGCCAAAGCACAAAAGTATTTGAATCAGTAAACTTCTGGTTTACGATAAAGTGTGCTTCAACTGTAATGATCTTTGAATAGTATAAGCCAGAGGATAAAGTTGGTAACTTTTCTACAATGCATTTCTGGCCAGAAATATTCTTTGTAATACAAAGATATTCCACGTTCATTTCATCTATTGTCTCAACATGATACCCATTTCGGCGGATATCTATAAAACTCAACAAGTTTCTTCGGGACTTGGAGGAGAACAATGCATTGTTTATAATAAGTTTTGTTCCCTTAGACAGAAATACAATAGCTCTTCCGGAGCCTTCAATCAAACTTATATTACCAGAAATTGTAGAAACATTTGCTTTTTCCCTATGCAAATAAGAAAAGTATTTCTGATCTTTGAATATGGCATGAGTTGTTCCACTATCAATTACACAAATATCTTCATGATTTGTCTTTGATCCAAACATAATTTGAGGATTATCCATATTCTTCAAAATGACATAAACAAAATATATTATAATAAACATTATTATCAAAGCATAACTTTTATTACATAACTATACTATCTACTACACACGACAAAAATTAAAATATTTACATTTCTACAGATTCATCAGCTATTACATGACTTGTTTCTCCTTCTGGAGTGCAAAGTAATCAGCTACATCCAAATGCATGAAGTCGAAATTATCTTCAGAAATAAAATTTGCTTCAGCATTTTTCTCTGTCTTCTTTAGGGAGGCTTGATAAAGCTCAACCAGGTGCTTTGGCGTACGACATGTACGTGACCAGTGCCCTTTTCCTCCACATCTATAACATGCACTTTCTGCATTTGTTGCTTGCACTGCTTCATGCTTTCATTCCTTCATTTTTCATTGCTGGTGGTTAGGAGGGTTCTTTGGTGCATTATTATTACCATGACTATAGTTTCTTCCCCGACCACGACCATGCCCACGACTTCTTCCACGCTTAGCTTGGTGGAAGTTCGTCTCATTCACTTCAGGGAACGGACAAGAACCAGTTGGTTGGCTTTCATGATTTTTCATTAATAGCCCATTATGTTGCTCGGCTACAAGAAGATGTGAGATAAGTTCAGAATACTTTTTGAAACCCATCTCTCGATATTGCTGCTGTAGAAGCATATTCGAGGCATGAAAAGTGGTGAAAGTTTTCTCCAACATATCATGATCAGTAATATTATCACCACATAATTTCAATTGGGAAATAATCCTGAACATAGCAGAATTATATTCACTGATAGATTTAAAATCTTGTAGCCTTAAATGAGACCAGTCATAACGTGCCTGTGGAAGAACGACCATCTTCAGGTGGTCATATCTATCTTTCAAATTATTCCACAATATGACTGGATCTTTAACAGTAAGATATTCGATTTTCAGGCCCTCATCAAGGTGATGACGTAGGAATATCTTAGCTTTGGCACGGTCTTGGTTTGATGCCTGATTTTTATCTTTGATGGTGTCTGCCAGACCCATCGCATCAAGATGAATTTCAGCATCAAGCACCCAAGACATGTAGCTTTTGCCCGATATATCCAGGGCTACAAATTCAAATTTAGAAAGATTTGACATTATTTAGAAAAAGAAAGTTCGTACCTCTGATACTTTCAAAGTATTTGCTCGAGATGGCAGAGTCTCGTGCTGATAACGTGTTATAAAATAACAACTGTAAAGCAAATAAACTAAAGACAAGTTTAGAGAGCAACTGATATATTATTGAACTTTCAAACTGATGTACATAATGAACTGAAATCTCCTCTATTTATAGAAGAAAGGAAGCAATTGCGAGACTTTTCAGGAAGCAGTTGCAAGGCTTTTCAGGAAGCAGCTGCAAGGCTTTTCTTCAGCTGCTTGTAAGCTGTCTGCATGAGCTGCTTGCAACCTGTCTGCATCAGCTGCTTGTAGATAAACTTCAACAGAGTACTAAATGAATAATCTTCTTCAAAAAAATTATCTATAACGGAATAATAAATGAACATCCACAATATAATAATTTCATAACAAGATTGTCCTTTTTTGCCTAAAGGACTGCCCAACTAGTCCACTCTCTCTCTATACACTAGGGGTGGGCATTCGGTATTTCGGTTCGGTATTTAAGAATTTCGGTTCGGTATTTCGGTATTCGGTTTATCAATTGTGTATACCAAATACCGTACCAAATTAGTTCGGTACGGTTCGGTATTTATTATTTTGGTTCGGTACGGTTTCGGTAAAGTATTCGGTTTATGAATACCAACGCAAATATCCTCTTTATACCCTTCGCCAAAAGAGCACATAGAGTAGAAAATATCTTTTGGCAGGAACAAACGATAATAATTAAGAAGATGCAGTAATTACTAAAGCTAAAACATAATAGAAAGTGAACTAACACCCAAAATGCCTTAAAACGCTACAAAAGCTGTTGCATTTAGAAACAGCTCTATAAACGCTACAAACGCTACATCACATTCACTGTGATTCACAGCAGTCTAGAACAAGCACAAGAAGTACCAACTAGGAATTACATTGGGCTGGGCTTGGGGCGACGGGAAATGGGAATTACATTGGGTTGGACACTAGGTGTGTTAGTATAGGTAGGGTCCAAAAAAATATATACTTAAAATTTCGGTATATTCGGTATATTCGGTATACCAAATTTTTAAAATTGTAATACCGAAAACCGAACCGAAATACCGAAATACCGAAAAATTAATACCGAATTAGACCGAAATACCGAAATAACCGAACCCGAAATACCGAATTAATTCGATTCGATTCGGAATTCGGTTTTTCGGATTTTATGCCCACCCCTACTATACACCAAATAAGAAGAAAACAAAATTCTTTCAGCTGCGGACCCCACAATAACCATCTTAGCCAATGACATCTCAAAACGTTTATTAATCACTTTTACACACTCACACACTCTCTCTCTCTTTCTATTTCTATTGTTTTCTGCGTTATATAATTCCTAACACATAAAAAGATTCACCGATTCTAATTCTTGATTTTCTACAATAAATTTCTTTTCACTTTCAAATATTCTTTAGCAAAATGTCTCTAATTCCTGCAAAATCTCTATGTTTTACTCAATTGTGCCTCCCTCCTCCTCTTAGTACATACTTCATCTATATTTAATTATCACAGTTTCTATATAAGAGTTCTACTTTCTCCAAGTCTTATTCTTCCAAATAAGTATAGTCTATAATGAATTACTTGAGATCTATTAAACAGCTCTAATGCTTATCATTCACAAAACAAGATCTACATTTTTTTTTTTTTAAATTTCCTATTGTTTCTTGAATTTTCCTTGGGTATTGGAAAGTTGGGTTGTCTTTTCTAGATTCCTCACCTCTCACTTATTGTCAAAAAAACAAAGAAAAAAATATATTCCCTTCCTATGCTTGTTGAATAAATGCTATTGAGGCCATAAAAGACTCTATCATTTCCTCTTGTTTTACCAAGAAAAGATTTTTTATTTCTCCATATGTTATATATGATCAAGAAAATATGAAGAGGGAAATGGGATATTTATCCCCAGGAACATATATGAAGAATTCAAGCTGGTTATTTGAGGAAAACAAGGTAACAAAATGGACAGCTGAAGAGAACAAGATGTTTGAAGATGCACTTGCTTTATTTGATAAAGATACTCCAGATAAATGGTACAATGTAGCAGCAATGATCCCTGGTAAAACAGTGAATGATGTGATCAAACAATATCGAGAATTAGTTGAAGATATTACTGATATTGAGGCTGGCTTAATTCCACTACCTGGCTACACTACGAGTAATTCTTTTACATTAGATTGGGTTAATAATCAAGATGGATTTCATGGATTTAACCAATTTTATGGTCAAACTGGAAAACGCGGCGCCAATCGATCTTCTGAACATGAAAGGAAGAAGGGTGTGCCATGGACTGAAGAAGAACACAGGTGAGTTAACTTTTTATTTTGTTAGAGATTTATATGCCAGTAACATAACTTGTTTGAGATTGAGACGCAGTTGTTGTGTATATATATTTTTCAGGCAATTTCTGTTGGGGCTGAAAAAGTATGGAAAAGGAGACTGGAGAAATATATCTCGTAATTTTGTGACCACAAGAACTCCAACACAAGTAGCTAGTCATGCTCAGAAATACTTTATTAGGCAGCTTTCTGGTGGAAAAGATAAAAGAAGATCAAGCATACATGATATCACTGTTGTCAATCTTTCTGAATCCAAGTCTACTTTCCCTGACAATCATTCACAACAACAACAACACCACTCAATAGTGAAAACACTCTGTGACTATAATTCACCAAATCAAGAATCAGACATTACATTCAACTCATCAACTGCTGGTCTGATTAACACACCTTTTCGAGGGGTTTCATCGTATGGCCTCGAGCATGGAATGCACAACATTACTCTACAAAGTCTCCAGTTTGGCAATTACAATACAATGTGTTGAGTCAGAGAAGAGGAACAGTGCGGATTCATATAGCCGAATCCAATCCAACTTGTTTGGGACTGAGGAACAGTGTCGTTTGTCAAGAACCGAAGCAAAAACTGCTACTACTAGAAAGATGTAAGCTTTAGTTAGTTCATATTGCAACCAAAGAAGGGTTGCTCATTATTTAGGAGAACTTTGCGCTATTAATTTGCTGTCTGCTGTGTCTTTTCAAGTGTGGATGAAGTTGATTTAAATAGATTTGCAGACTAATTTGGTTTGCAACTAATACTGAAGATTACTGATCAACCTAATTATGCAAATTTCTAGTATTCCCTTTATCTTACATTTACGCTTGATAATGTTACTGTTAATAGTAATTAATCAAAATAATATTCCTTCTGAAATTTGTGGTAGTTCAAGTCATTAGTTTCCGGTTTAAGATAAAGCACCATTGCAGCTAGGCGTTTAATTTTTCTACTTTATAATAATTTAAGAAATAAGGTGGACGGCTATACGAGTTAATTCTTCTATTCTTTTTGCTGCTGTTACAAGGAAAGATAAAATTATTAATAGGCTGAATTCCTTCAAAGAAGAAAGAAGGAACAAGTATTAAAAAAGGGGCAGCCTGGTACATTAAACACCTTTTATGCGCGAGGTATGGGAAGACCGGACCAAAAAGTCTATTATACTAAATCTTACCCTATATTTTGTACAAAAGACTGTTTCTACGGCTCGTATTCATAACTTATGCCCAGCAGATCTTAGTGGAGAAAATTAAATTAAGACCAAAGGTTAATTGATGACTTGGGGCAGCTACAAGTATTAAGGCTTTAGCCTCTCGCAAGGTGGAGGAGCCAATAGATCCCTGCCTCTGCTTTTCCTTTAAGCTCAGGGTTTCCGAATATTCCATGTTCCGATTAATTCAGATTGGTGTGCTCCTTATCAAGAGATTCTATTTCTAGAGAAATAATTTCAACCATCTCATCACACATCCCAACGGTTGCCTGACTCTACCTTCACTTATAGTTAGGAGGGGTTTTGAACCCCTTTGCGAAGATCCTGCCACCGCTACTGTCCTCTACTTATCAAGAAGGCATAAATTTGGTCATTTCAACTTTTTCACTATTATTTAGAGTAAGTTGCTTGCTCTAAAGTGCATGGAACCACTTTTGTTTATTGAGGCTCTTCATGTAGTCTTTTCTGACTCATCATAAATTATATCACTTGATTTGCACATTTTAAGATTCCTAACTAATTCCTATGTGGTTAGTAAGACTATTCCTCCCAAGTGGGAGTATTTTATCTTACACTGATTTTCCAAAACTGAATTGATACATATTCTTTCCTAATAAAGTAGATTTGGGAATTAAGATCTTATAATCTAATGATGAGAGGTAACATAAAAAGCAAGATTAGTAAACACTAAACACTAACTTTATAACACTTTGACATGGTTTTTAAAATTCTATTATGATCTGCTATTTTGTCCACCACCCTTCATGTGTTTTCTGTATTCTTCTTGTGAAATGATTATCAAGAACTTAGAAATCATAACATGTCAGATGAAAAGCTCATTACTTTTTTTTGCATCTGTTAATTTTATGGTCTCTTCTCCCTCATCACACCACTTAAAATTAGTGTTTGCTATTTGGTGGTATTACCATGACAATTTTTGGTGGAAATCCTATAATTAAAATCCTAATGCACACCAACATCTTCAACTCATTATATTTTGGTCCCCCTCCATTAAGCCAAAGAATTTAAGACAATAATATGACCATATTCATATGACCTTTTCCAGTAAATGACAAAACTGCCCCACTATTTCCTTTTCTCCAAAGTACTACCTTTTTGCTAGTTGCATATATAGGATAGCACTTTGCCACTTTATTCTTAATTGATATAATTCTCTTTGATATATTTAGACCACATACCTTGTCTCACAACCCATAGGTTTTGTGCTTTTATATTCCTTTACCCCTTTTCCAACTAGATTCTGATACCTTGCTTCATTTTGATTTTAGGAACAGTGCACTTTGTGTATGTAAAATAAGAATCAGCGGAAAGATAAAGTTGGGTATGGCCTAACGATCAATAAAATCGGTTAAAAATCCCAACAGAGATCAAAAACTCTAGATGATCCCTTTCAATCTGTTAAGTTGTAGTGTGCAGAGTTACGCAATACATGTACTAATAGGATGTAAGTACAGATACATAATAAAATAGTTGAGGTCCGGACAAATTAATTATGGAGAAAAAAAAGAGGAGGATCTAAAAGGAGTAAAAGCACAATTGACTCTTCTTTTTGGACTAACAAACATTTTTCTCTTGTTGTGGTTCTTTACAAGACTCACAGAATAAATATATGAAAAAAATACTCCATTCAAGCTTTTGATACACATATCAAATACAAGGTTGAAAAGAAGACAGAAAGTGGAGGTTAGATTATATTATCATCAGCACTCAATTGAGTCCAAACAAATAGATAAAAGACATGCAAAAAGGATTGATAAAGGGTAACAGACTTTATATTTTATGCAATGAGACACAGAATACAACTCATGGCAAATGAGTAATTGCAGTAAAATAATAAGTCAAAAGAGTGTCTAGTTGTCAGGAAAAACCAAATCCCTACAATGAGCTGCTAGTTGTTAATCTGAGCTGGAAATTTGAGTATCCACTTGTCATGTCTTAGTTCTGTTGGTAAGACTACTAAGGAATTTCTAATACTCATCAGAAGCCAAATTAAGATTAGTAAAAACGTATTACATTCTTGCTCTGACGGACGTCACGAGTTCGAACTCTACCGATAACAAAAAACTTGATATTAAATTAGAAAAAGGTAGAGGAATGGACTTATTATCTACCGAGACTTAAACCGTGCGTCAACTACAACAACAACAATCTCAGTCAATTATACAAATGGGGTCTCAGAAGGGTAACGCGTACGAAGACCTTACCCCTATCTTGAAGGTGAAAAAGTTGTTTCCGATAGAACCCCCGCTCAACGAAAGATGAACAGAAAGCAGTAGCAACAAACAACAACAAGTAACAACAACACGATTATAAGGAAACAAGTGGAATGATCAACATGTAGTTATAGGGATCTAACACTAATAGGAAACAAGGCTACCTACTAATACTATTGGTACGAGGAAGACACACACTCGACTACCTACGAATCTTCTATCCTATTTTTCGATCCTGAAAGAAACTAAGAGTTCACCAAACTGTATAGAGAACCATGTTCTCTATCACTTCCCCCGGTAAGCAACAGACTGTAAAATCAAACAGTAAAGGGAATCAACTTCTTTATCTGTTCCCACAGTAAATCGACAGTAAATAAAGAACACGCGATATTTACGTGGAAAACTCCTTGGTCAAGGGATTAAAAACCACGACCTACCCTAGTAGGATTTCAACTCTACTAAACTGAGCAAACTTCATATTACAACCTATTTCCATTCTAGGAATTAAACTATTAATCCCTCACTCCTTACAATAACTCTATTGTAACCCCTTTGTAATAACTCTATTACAAAGCAACAAACATTGACTAACTCTATTCAATCTAAGAATTAAACTCTTAACCCCTCACCCCTTACAATAACTCTATTGTAAGCCTTTCGCAATAATTCTATTACAAAGCAACAAGCCTTGACTAACTCTAGTAAAGAAACTAAACCAAACAGTTGTTTAAATCTATCCTACAAAGACACTTCTTGAAAGTAGTGTAGGATTACAAATGAAGAACAACATAACAAAAACTCAACAAACCTAAGGACTTAAGATATCTTCAATCTTTGGATCTAGTCCTTGAGGTTCCAGCAACTTTGTTCTTGAGAGAGGAGGTGCTAGCACTTGAGAGAATATGATTTTTGGATTTGCAAGTGTTGAAGGGATGAAATCCCTTGCCTCATGTTGATAATATGAGTGTGTGATGTCATGAAGGATTATGCAATATGAGTGTGTGATGTCAGTTGTGCGGTTGTACTGCTATCAGATGGTACAATGCAACAGCTTTTACAGCTGTAGAGTTGACTGTACGACGACCAGGGGAACTGATCCATATATGTTCCCCCTGTTGTTCCCTTATGTGATTTCATTGAGAATTGAACCAAACATCTGACTAGTTACCCTTGAACTCAAGGAACTAATTATATCAGGTTCCTTATCTAGTTCTCTCATGAAGTAGGTCATATCATCAAAACAAAAGACGAATAACTTATCAATTTTTCCTTTTTTGATGATGACAAACTTTGAATTGATATTTCCCCTGAAAACCAGATTTCCACATTGTTCCCCCTACAAATCTACCATATTCCCCCTGAGAACTATACCAAAGGAACTGATCACAACCAGTTTCTCGAGACTGTTTCACATATCATCAAAATACAAAATAGCATAACTTATCAATTTCCCCCTTTTTGATAAGGATAAACCCAAAATTGGTATTCACCTTGAGAATCAGATCTTACATGTACTGATCACATCTGGTCCCTATCTGGTTCCTCAAGAATATTTGACAATTCATCAAAATGAAATAGCGTAACAGTCTGTTGCAATTTTCCCCCTTTTTTGATTATGACAAACCCAAATTTGATGTTCCCCATGAGAACCAAATTTCTCGCATGTTCCCCTGCGGATCAGACCTATAATCAATATGTTATCAACAACTATTTCCTGTGAAGTAGAGCTTTCTTCATGCACAACACAACTTATAAATTCGATTTTGTTCCTCCCCCTCCCCCCGTTGACACCTATGTAACTTCCCCCTTTTTGCATCATTGAAAAGAACAACAAAAAAAACATGACCAAAAAGAAGTTCAGCAACATTAACTTATGCCACTTGGGCAACACATCATAAATAATAACAAGAACAACAAGCGAATGTCATTGCACAAAATAGAGTGATTGCCCATAGTAATTATAACAAATGCATCGTAGTTTCGACAATACAAAACATGACAATTTAAACAATTAAACTACCAATGTTATCATACATAGGGATCAAAAGAAGATAAGAATTCGAGGGAATTTTGAAGGAGTGAAAGTCATGGATCACTAGGCAGGAAGAAAAGTAAGGGGATAAGGCCTTGACGAGCCTGTCCATTTGTTCATTCACAATCCTTTAATCAATGATCATCTTCTCTCTCAGGTCCTCCACACGTTTACTCAATCTTTTATTCTCACCCTTCACATGATCATTCTATTCTTCCAAAGGTGCACGGGGACTTCGTTATCTACCTATCTGAGCAAGCTGAACCATTAATCAGATCATCAAGAACCTCCCCAAGCTTCTCCTCATCAAGAACAAACTGAGTCCCATGCACATAAAGCTTCAGAGTATCACATACAACATAGAAGTATTTACTTATTCTTATAAACGTTGGGACTTGGAGGAACAAAAAGGTGATTCTATTTTTGAAACTCAACAATGTCAAGAAGGTCCTCCATGTTTCAACAATATCAGAGTCAACACTCTGCCTAACATCACTTTTTGAGACTTCAGAGTCTTCTACCTCTCCAAACCCGATAACTCAACCTTTTACTTCTGTAAGGAACCAAGTTCCTCACTCACACTATCCTTTCTTTTTCTGAGCGGCCATGTCTCCCTCTTCTTCTTATCAATATGTTCACCCTTATCATCTGCTGCATCTTTATCAACCAACTTTTTTTTCTCCATTTTTTTGAATTCTTTCTCACAAGTGAAGATTTTTCCACTTCATTCTCTCTTCCATAATCACCACATCAACAGGTCACACCATTTCATCATCAATCAACCTACTTTTCATTAATCATTTTTACTAGATCAGAGGTTCGTTTAAGCAAAGAACTCAAGAGAAAAAGATCATCATCAGAATTAACATCCTAATAAGGATTTGAGGGATCAAGTCCCTCATTCACTTCCCCCCTTTACAGCACATTCACCAATTCCTCCATCTTTCAAGGCTTCTACAAACCCAACAACAATTTCAGCCCCACTCTCTAGAATATTAGATCTACCCCGTTCTTTTTCAGTTGAAGTCCTATCAAAATCTACCAAAGACTTCTTGGGTTTCGATTTAGATGGAATTAAGATTTTGGAAGGTGACAGAGTTGGGTTCACTTCTGGCATATTTGGAGAGAAGGATTCTTTTAGAGATAAGGTTTATTTGGTTTTGAAAAAAGAATCATTTTTGGTTGGGTGTGAGAGAAGGAAATGGTTTTTTGGGGCAGCGAGTCAGATCAGAAAGGTTTAACATTTTGGAATTCAAATATTAATAGATAGGCGGGAATAAATTATTGACACGATGCTTCAACAATTTAAAAAGTCATATAAGTATGAAGAGATTACTAACCTGAGTCACAAGAACCAGGTTCCTTGACGGTTTTTGAAAATTTGAGCAAAAACTCCTAGAAGTGCAATGTCACTCATACTTGTTTTCTCTTGAAACTGCTATGTGTGTATACCTGTAATGGTAAATACTTGAGTTAGATACCACCAAAAATACACTTTTTAACATTGTACCTTTCCTTCTTTACATAGCCAATCATCGAGGGACCAGGTCCTTAGTTGAGTTTGATCAACCCCAACTCTAGACGGCCTCTTTCAAAGTGTTCTCTGCTTAGTTGTTTGGTGAAGATATCTGCTACCTGATCACCCCCCTTGCAAACCTTCATACATATAAGCCCTTTTTCAACATTGTCCCTCAAAAAGTAATATCGTACATCAATGTGCTTTGTCTCCTTGTGTTGTACCGGGTTCTTTGAAATGTTTAGAAAACTTGTATTATCACACAACAATGGCATACAATTTGTAAACACACCCGAATCTTCTAATCGTTGCTTGACCTATAGCAGTTGGGCACAACAAGAGGTACATCCACATATTCAGCTTCAATAGTAGAAAGAGCCATATGGTTTTGTTTCTTTGTACCCTAAGAGATCAAGCATGGCCCCAAAAAATTTGCCATTGCAGATGTTCTCTTTCGATCCACCAGATATCCAAAATGATTAGCTTCAGCATATCCAACCAAGTCAAAATTATCCCTTGAAGGTTAGAAGAGGACCAGGTTCCTACGTTCCCTTAGGATACCTCAAAATTCTTTTGGCAACCTTTAAGTTAGATTCTTTTGGTTTGATTGGACCCCAGAACACAACCTAACACTAATAACAGTATCAGGTTTGCTAATAGTCAAGTATAGAAGAGATCCAATGATACCCTTATACATAGTTTCATTGACAGGGGAATAAGGTTCGTCCATGTCTAAACGAGTAGTAGTGGCAATAAGTGTATCAATGGTCTTAGCATTCTCCATCTAAAATCTTTTCAGTAGCTTCTTGAAGTACTTAAACTTCATAATTTGAAGGACCGGATTCCTCCATATTTGAAACATCATTGATATCAACATAATTATGGCTTCCACTTCTTTGTTCTGCATCAGGAGTACCTGATGCATTATCAGAAACCCTATGTCCAGCTTCAGTCGAGGTGATAGAGGGACCAGGCTCCTGTGCCTTTTGGAGATTCTAATGCATCTTCGTTATCGCTCTACTTGACTTGACACATCAATCAGTCTTTCCATTTGGAATATCTATAGCTTCACCAGGAGTCTCCATCTTTATATTCTTTGTTATGTGACCCTTTGCCACCATTGTTAAGAAGAAAACATTTTGCATCCAAATGCTCTCAGGTAAGTCAGCTTGGGGTTTGACTGCTACACCTGAATGCTCTCAGGTAAGTCAGAACAAAACATTTTGCATCCAACTTGTTTAGCAAATAAAAACCCGCTTTCCCCAGTCGTTGGTCTCGTCCAATTTTACTCCTCTATTCGAGGTTGTGAAAATAGTCGATGCAATAGTAATACCCAAAAAGAGTCGGGGTCGAATTTCGCAGGGAGCTATATGTATGGGAGTTAGTAGTATATATCTTAGCGTGTGAGTTTGTATATCTAAATTCGCACTTCCACAAAATTTGGTTGTTTTAAAATCTAATTTAAAAAGGATAGTTGCAATTTAAGAAATAAAACTAGAAGATTGTTTTTGTTGTTTTTCAAATATTGTAAAAGGCCTAGGGTTATGACCTTCACCTAGGTGTTTTCCTAATGGGTTGTAAACTTTAAAGCTTGTTTTATTGGTCAGGATGCATTATAGCTATCAACACTCGGTTATCCGCTCAATACCTCTCGGTTAGAGAGTGATCTTTCCCAATTTGGCTTTCTCAAGTCCAAATGGGTATTGAACAAAAAGGTTGATAAAAAGCTCAAATCGGGTTTTACTATCTATAGGTTCAACCCGTTAATTGAGGCTATCAAACTCTCAATTGGCCCAATTTCTTGTTAGCCAAGTTTTGCTAAACTAAGTCTCTCTTTCTCAAGTAGAGACTAAGTCAAATAGGCATGAACTAATGTTTGAAACCATTAATTCTACAAATAAAAACAAGAACATGGCTAAATAATAAACACCCTACCATAGACAAGCAATAAATCAAACACCCATTAAGTTTACACACTAGGTTTGGGTCACAACCCTAGTAAAAGTCTAGTTACTAATGCTTAAATGGAAAGAAAAAGAAGAAGAAAAATGATAATTAAACCCATATTGGTAATTAAAATGATGAAATCAATGTTCAATTAGCTCAAAATAGCTAAAACTACTAAAAAGAGTAAAGGAAACCGTATACTGTAGCAGCTTATGTCAAAAGTTGACCTAAAAAAGTGAAACTCTTCTAGGCTGAAAATTTCAAACGAAAATGCCCTTTCGGAGGTTCTACCGTCGCACAATTCCATCTGTGGTATACACTTTTCTTCAGCTTGACAGGATTGGAAATATGCGTTCGCATAATTCTGAATCGCGGCTGCATTGCACTGTTTCTGTGGTCCACACTATTGTAAGTGCGGTCGCACCGTACTCTTCTGTGGTCCGCATAATTGTAACTGCGGCAACATAGCTCTTCTTCTACGGTCACACAGTAATTGTGCGGTCCACACTTTTGGTAGATTTGAATGCAGGTTCTCTGAACATTTGTTGTGACCCAACTTCTGCGGCCGCACAATTCTTGTGCGGACCGCACTTTGCACCAATCTCTGATGGATTTTTCTTCACAACCTACGACAATAGATGATATTCTGCGGTCCGCGCTTCAGAGCTTTTGTGCCTATTTTTTTTATTGAGTTCAGATTACTCCTTCTTGAGTTGGATTTCATATTGGGAGCTCATCTTCCAATATTCCTACAATTAAGCACATTTTATTAGTTTTCGGGAACACAATTAAGCGCTTTTGGACTAAAACGAAAGCTAAAGGGTGCTAATAAGTAGTCAAAATCCCCACTTATCAACCCCCCCCCCC
>ML298418.1:0-52869 GCA_005239495.1 Nicotiana undulata | reverse complement strand
CCCCAAACTTAAGCTTTTTCTTTTCTTCAAGCAATTAAAGTAATTCCCACTTCCACAAGTTAAGAGCTATTCCAGCTAATCAAAGGTTAGTCATTCACACATAAATTGGGCCCAATAATTACCCACACCACTTATGAATTATCAAAAAGGCAACAAATTAAACTTTTAAGCACAAATAGTTCTAATGTGACACTTGAGCAACAAGAGTAGACTTTATTCATCAAGCCAGCTCGCTCTTTCATGTAGGTCATTGTGGATCCCAAGCTCCCCCTCCTCTACTCTAGATTTGTCTATCTCACTTAAGAATTTATCACTCAATCCAAGGATTTGTGAAAGTTTTGCTCATCTCTCTTAAAAGAATGTTGCAAGTACGACTTTAAGTAGCATAGGCTTGCCCCTCATGTAAATCACCACTAAATTAAGCTTACTCAGCTTGAAATCACGTAGGGATTTTTCAGAATGCAACAAAGGCTTTGGACTAAGGTTGGATATGCTATGATAGAACGGGTTCATCTTTGCTTAAGCTTTCCATTTTCTTTTCTCAGTTCATGCTTTGCCAACTCTTTGAGGCATTTTCTTTTCCTTAGGGGAACGAGAGAGACTTAACTTCACTCTTTCTTGGTCATGATATTCATTTTCTCCTTCTTTGATTTCTCCATGCGTTGCATCATTACTTTTCTTTGAACTCCTTCAAACGCTTCAGCTTATTAACTTTCTTTTTGTTCTTTCTTTTATTTCCTTTCCTTTTATTCATTTCTTTTCTCTTTTGCCTCGATACCTTTTTCAAACTCCTCGTCTCGCCCCCAAACTTACGTTTTTAGCCAATTATTTCACAAGAGTGTTAAGGAAAGCTCGGGTGCCAAGAGAGGGTCACGACAAAATGGGTAAAGGCTTGTAACTTGGTTATCAAATGAGAAAGGTTTTGGGCTCAAATGGGTGATAACAACATTGGTGGGCAATGAAAAATTTCAAGCGAGTCAAGGAGAGCCTACAATCACTTCTCAAGCCAAGCAAAACTTAAAATTTCGCCTAGAAACACATTCGGGACAAGTTCTAGACCATTCGCACGGGTACTTGGACTTGCAACAACAACATCTCACCTCTCACGCAACTGGATTATTAAAGATGATAGAGTCGAGGGCCCACAATGGCCATATTCAAGATTGAAAATCACTATGGTTTGATTAAACTACTCGATCATAGTTATCAAAATACATAATCAGAATCATCAAAATGTCAAAGAAACTTCACCCCCAAATAAAAATAAGCATTGTCCCCAATGCTTAAAATAATAAGAGTAAAAGAAGGGTGAGAGTGAAGAAAACTCCCTATGGCTCTGTTTCCATCTCTGTGTCCCCAGTAGTGGCACCGACCTCAGTCTCCAATTGGATCTCATCATCCTAAAGTATGGGAGTGTCTCGGTTGGTGAACATTTGACGGACTACCTCGATAGTGTCAGCAGCAAGGTGTGGCTCCTTAGACTGGCCAGCTGTTGTAGTAGGTGGTGTGGGATATGGGCATGTGTGGTGCGGGTCAATAAGCATGTCAAATGGAATATATCTGGTTGTTGCTAGCTTGGTAACCTATCTCCGGAGCTTATCCACGGACTTCTTTGAAGCCTGTGACTTCCACATCTTTTTCACTTCCTTGGCCAACTCTTCAATCACGGACCCATGTTGTACTAGAGTGGCCATAATAGTGTTATGATTGTCTAGGATCTTCTTCAGGGTTTCTTCGACTGTGGGGGGAATCTGGGGGTGCCGACATAGATGACTGTGCTGCAACATGACCGAATATGTTAGATTGCTTTGCAGTAGCTATCTACATGCAGTTGTTGAGGCTAGCTAAAGTCTGGGAGACTGTCAGCGCATAAAGTGAAGTAGAAGGCATAGGTACCAGTTTTAAAGCCGAGGAGGGAGGCACTAAGGCTGAAGGTGGAGGCATGGCAGCTGCTCAGGTAGAAGGCTCTACTAAAGTGGAATGCATATATGATAACTCTACAGCTACCGTTGAAGGCTCATCAGATTGGCCTATGGTAGTAATCAACTGACCCTTTCTCTTCGGGTTCTTGGGATCCATCAGAGAATACTAAGAGAAGGGCTTCTTTGCCCGAGCCTTCGTGTAAAATTCCCTGGGCTCTACCCGTGCATATGTAAGGTACTCAATGAGAGTGTTGGGATACGGGTAGGAAGTATCATCCTGCCTGGCGACCATTGACATATTGGCCGACATCACGACACCCACATTGATCGGGTACCCTGCCATAATAGAGGCGACTAGAACTGCCCATTGAATAGGTAAGTTTGTCTCGTTCTGGCACGGGTCTAGTTTGCTACATACGAAGATATGCCATCCCTTTGCCTCGAAATTTAGGGTGTTTTGCTGAACAGGAACCCTTGTAGTGATCCATGGTGGTGGTGGACCCAGGGTTGCAAGAAGATCAGCTAGCCTTGGGCGAGCTGCATCACCCATCGCCAGCTTCTCCAAGTACTGCACCATCACAATGTCCTCAAAGACCAAGTAGGAGTTCAGTGTGTTCTTGTCGAATCTCACCTTAAGATTTCTCACGTTTGTAACTTGCGTCCCTTTCTTAATGTGTGCCACATTGGCATAGAACTGTAACGACCTGATCGGTCATTCCGAGAGATTTTCCCCGTTTTAACCATTTCTGCTTCATTTTTGTGTGGTTCAACTATGTTACGTTATGTTAGGATGGTTGGCTCGGGTTCGGAGGGGTTGTGGAGAGAAATAAGACACTTAGTCTCTTAAATTAGCTTAATAGTTGGAAAAGTCAATCAGGAGTTGACTTGTAGGTAAACGACCTCAGAATGTGGATTTTATGGCTTGAATAGCTTCGTTAGGTGATTTGGGACTTATGAGTGTGTTCGGAATGTGGTTTTGATGTCTGGAGTAGAATTAGGCTTGAATTGGCGAAATTGAGTTTTTGGCGATTTTCGATCGGCAGTGGAAAATTAGCTATCAGGGTCGGAATGGAATTCTGAAAGTTGGAGCAGGTTCGTAGTGTTATTTTGGACGTGTTTGTAAAATTTTAGATCCATCGGACGTGTTTTGGGTAGTTTCGGCATCATTGGCGAAATTTAGAAATCTCAAAGTTCATAGGCGTGAATCCGATGTGATTTTGGTGTTTTGGCGTTGTTTTGTTTGTTTCGAAGGCTGGACTAAGTTTGAATGGTGTTATGGGAGGTGTTGGCATGTTTGGTTGGGGTCCCAAGGTTCTCGGGTGAGTTTCGGGTGGTTAACGGAGTGACTTTTGGATTTTTGAGGTAGTTGTTCTGGTGTGTTTTTGCTGCAGAAGGAAATAACCTACGCGTTCGCGGATGTGGTCTCGCATTCGCATAGAGGGGTTTTGGGGTGTTGGGATATTTTTTCAATGCGTTCGCGTATGGGCTTTTGCGAAAGCGTGGGTATTATAGGCGCGTGGGAGGCTGCACAGATTACTCTATGCGAACGCGTGGGGAGGTCGCGAACGCGTGTAAGGGAAATTGTCTGTGCTTCGCGAACGTGTGCGTTGGCATGCGAACGCACTAAGGAAATGAGGCACCTGGGCAGTGTATTTTAAAAAGGCCATTCCGCGACCTTTAGCCATCTTTTCACCATTTTTGGACGGATTTGAAGCTTTTGAGAGAGATTAAAGAGGGAATCAAAGGGGAAACACTTGGAGGTAAGATTTTTAACTTCATAACTCAATACTATGTTGATTTCTAAGCAATTAAACCTGAAATTAGTGGGATTTAAACCCAAATTGAGGAAGTTAGGGCATGGGAAATTGGAGACTTTAATTGAGTAATTGAAGGGGCAATTGTGGTTTGATTTCGATGTTCTTGGTATGTATAGACTCGTGAGAGGATGATGATTCCGGTTTTGCAATTTTTATCTAATTCTAAGACGTGGGCCCGGGGATCGGGTTTCACCAATTCGGGATTTTTGGGTAATTTTGATAAATTTCGAATGGGTTTCGTTCCTTGGCATATAGTAATGATATAAATCTAATTTTTGATAGATTTAGAGCACTCGGAGGCCGAGTCTAGAGGCAAAAGCACTGTGGGCTAGGAATTTAGCCAGTTTTGAGATAAGTAACGTTTCCAAACTTGGTTTTGAGGGTTCGAAACCCCGAACTATATGATTTATGACTATAATTGAGGTGACACACATGCCAAGTGACGGGCGTGCACCGAGTAAATTGTGGCCTGGCACATCCCATGGCACCGTCTAGTAGCTATTACAGATTGATACCCGCACTTTTATCAATGTGGTAAATGTGAACATGTTAGAACTCATGTTAAGTATAAATGCTAAGTCTTCACGCCGAAAATGCTGAGACCCGAGTGGTCGTATATTACTGTCTCATTTTGGTGATTATTTGATTTCATATACTCAGTCCTGTTATAACATATCGTTTCATGCCTCAGTCTGAGTAATTGTTGATTATTTGCATGTTTATCATTGTTTCGGGCTTATTTATACATCTGTGAGCCATATAAGTGAGACTGGATGACTGTGTGAGGCCGAGAGCCTGTTATTTAGACAGTTATGAGATCGGACCGCACACCGCAGCGATACTTTAATCATACTTTCGCTGACTTGATATAGCGCTTGGGCCAATAGGGCCCCTTCAGAGTCTTTACAAACCCAATGAGTGTATTGATATTGAGGGATTGATCTTCCCTGGACATGGATCTTGTCTGAAGCTGATGATATTGAGGGATGGATCTTCCCTGGACATGGATCTTGTCCGAAGTTGATGATATGGAGGGACGAATCGTCCCTGGACATGATCTTGTCCGAGTGTTGTATTCCGGAGATGGATCTTCTCCGTGGGGATGGATTGGCCTTTTCCTCAATACTAAGCGACTACGGTCACCGGTGTGTATGCATATTCCGGGATGGATCTTCCCTGGGCCTAAAAGGCATATACAGTACTGAATGGACTTCTTTGGGGGAGTTGTGAGCACTATGTGCATTTCTACGCTGTTGATATGTTGGCATGTAGAGCAATGTGAGATATATCTGGCATATTCTGTTGTTATTTTCTGATAAACTGTGAACATGTATAAATTTTGTACGCTGAATTATTATAATTGTTACGGTTTAGTCCGTCACTACCTCTCAGCGCATAGTTTGGGTTCGTTACTTCTAAGTTGGTGTACTCACGTTACCCCCTGCACCTCGTGTGCAGATCCTGGTACATCGGGACTCGGTAGTGGTTGTTGAGCGACTATCAAAGTTTCTTTCGGAGTCGTCGAGGTAGCAGCGGGCGATCGCAGCCTCGTCTTTGCCTTCCTTATCTTCCTGTTGCACTTTTATTTTTTACAGACTATGTTGTCTATTTTCGTATATTGACTTTATTATGTTATAGTAGCTCGTGACTGAGTGACGCTAGATCTGGGGTTGGTTTTGGAATTGTGCTTTAAATGTTGTTTTAAACTTTCAAATGGATTATTATCAGTGTCTTGCTTCTAGATTTAAAATTTTTTGAAAAACAAATTTTGACTAAATGAAAGGTGTGTCTTGCTTGGTTCCACAACAAGCGCCATCACGACTAAGTATTTTGGGGTCGTGACAAGTTGGTACAGAGCTCTAGGTTAAGTAGGTCTCACCAGTCATGAGCAAGTTTAGTAAAGTCTTGCGAATCGGTACAGAGACGTCTGTACTTATCTTCGAGAGGCTACAGAACCCTTAGGAAAAATCTCACATTCTTGAATTCTTGTCGTGCGAATCCATTAATTTTACCTAAAGAGAAATTCTTTGAATTCCTTCCATGTATTCGAATACGCACATGTGCGTTCGGTATTAGCTGTGCATCGACGGCTTGTGACTTCCACGAGTGAGGTGCGAGATATGATTTTAGCATGTTGACAATGGGCTAGTGTGGAGGACTTGAGGCCGGATTTTGTTTGTGGCTTGAGTGCTGAGATTTTTGTTTGTGTGAGCACATGCATTTAGGGACTTATATGTCCGTTTGAGTCCTTACTGATGAGATTTTATGATTAGATGACTGCGTGGTGAGTGTGATTTGATGGTTAGATGTGATCAGGTTGTTTAATTGTGACAAGAAGAACTGGCGGGAGATGTAGGAAGAACCATTGAGTATTTGACTTCTGTCTTGAGTCAGAATATGGCCTCGAGTTGTGAGTGTATTAAAGGACCCCTCGTGTAGTTTAGTTTTGGAGGGAAGTGGAATCTTCCTATTGTGTTATGAGTTCCTGGTGATGTCTTTTGGGATGACCAATGCCCCAGTAGCATTCATGTAGTTGATTAGCAGGGTATTCCAACCGTATTTGTACTCCTTCATTATTGTATTCATTGATAGCATTTGGGCGTACTCGCGTATCCAGGAGGAGTGTACTCAGCATTGGGGAGTGTATTATAGAGATTGATGGAGGAGAATCTTGATACAAAGTTCTCCAAGTGTAAATTCTTGGCTCGGTTCAGTAGCATTCTTGGGGCACGTGGTGTCAGTGAGGGGATTCAGGTGGTCAGACGAGTACGGGTAGAGCTTCCAAAAGCTCAAGATTTCTTTAGCCACCACCCCAGTGTTGGTTCTTCCATCAGCTTCAGGTTCCTATGCAGCGTATTGTGATGCTCGAGGGTAGGCGTTGGTTGTGTCTAAATGCAGAAGGGTAAAGTGATTGCGTGATAACTATGACTTTAGGAAGGGTATAGAGAGTTTCAGCCTGAGGCTAAGCATGCAGGGTTATCTCCCGCGGAACGTCCTAAGGTTGTGTGATCCTTAGGTGGTTTTTTAGAAAGTCCTCTTTTATTAGTAATTGATATACATTGCAATTTGAGTTGGGTCGCTTGTGGAAGTTGGCATTGGCTATTAGGATGGTGAATACGAGGTTTGCATACGATTTGAGATATTAGATGGTTTGTGTCATGTGAGTTATTGTTTGTCTTGATCGTTGGATTTGAGCCAAGTGGGGGAGTGTGTTGATGATAAGTTGATTGCGCGATTATGTGTTGTGTTTGTTTCGGTTCGAGGTATATTAGTGAATCAGATTTGATCTGCAGAGGTGGAGTCTGGGAATGACTCGAGTAATGGAAATTCTTCGATACAGGCTGTAATGTACTCTATGGGTAGATGGGTTTATTGAATGATTGAATTGTGATTGTAAAAGGTGTAGTGTGTGCAGCGTATGAATTTGCTTGTTGTTTTAAGTGTGTAGATTTCTTCCTAGTATGTTGGTGCGCAAATGGGACCAGGTCATTCTTTCTGCTTGATCAGAATAATTGAGATTTGCATAGAGTGGATGACTCTCGAGAATGGTTCCGATGAATTCAAGGTTAGATGTAACAATTGGGAAACTTCAGGATGCGTATTTGGCTAGAAACTGAGATCTACATTGGAGGGTGTCGATACTTGTGACATTTCCACATTATCATGGATTCTATATATCAGTATCAGGAAAGTGAAGGTAATGGCTTTAGATTCGCAGGAAATCTCAACAGGGTAAGTATTTTGAATGAGGTACTTTTGGGGATATCTAAGAGAGTATTCAGCGGCTTACGAGCCTTAGGCGGTACGGTCTTATGCTTGGGTCTCGTGCGGTGAGACTAGGTTAAGATTTGCAGTATTATGGCAAGAAGAAGTATTAATTCGAAGTCAGTTAGAAGAAACTTGGATAAATAGGATAGTTTGGTAGTAGGTCGGATCGGCATGATAAGGGATATTATTAGTTCCTTGAGTATGAGGTAATGAGTTTTTACAGGTGTTTCTTGGCAATGTTCTTGGGTTTTGGTGACCTGTGTAGCTTGGTTGAGTTAAAAGGATTCAGTCCTGACGGTTTGGTGTTGTACAAATGAAATTCGGATAGTTTGGATGGTTTCTACTATGGTTAGAGGTGTGTATTTTCTACTGGCGTGAGGAGCATGTGATGTATAGTGATTTTGCTTGTAGATAGGATCAAATGTAAAGTTCTTGGCTAGTTGGGTGCGTAGTTGTTTGTGGCTCGGAAGGGGCCATGAAGTTCTCATATTTATCATAGAAAGGCGTGTCGTATGTGGTATGTTGTGTAGAGTTGAGATTTGTATATGTGAGATCTCAGTTCAATTCTGGAAGGAAGGTCAAATTTCTCAAGTAGCATGGGCAGTTTCAGATGACTAGGTAGATGATCTCACCAATTGGGTGGCTTGATGAGGGTATACATTTTAGAAAGGTCAATGTGCGGAGTTAAGGGTGCTTCACCGGTATTGCGACGCTCTCTTATTGGATTCGACTGCTGATATTCAAGGTTGCTGGGTGGCATAGAGGAATTATGGGGGTATCCCTCGTGGAATGATTGAATATTAGAGACATATTATATATTCAAGTGGTGGAGTTGGGATCAGATATGGTAATTGGTGCGCTTCATGGACTTCGAGACTGGGAGTTTTCATAAACATATTATTTTGTGGTTGTGGACTGTGAGGATGCGAGCAAAGCTAGTCAGATGTTAGTGATGATTCAGACATTGTGAACTTTCGGAGTGTTATCTATCTGTTGTGGGTGACCAGAGTTGGTTAGGGTTATTGGCAGGCCAGTATGGGTGTGTGTTCTGCACTGGGTCGGAATTGTTGACTCCGAATTGCTAATGTCGAGGGGTGTACCATTCGATTGTCGTTGAGTTTATTCATATTCTGGAGTGATCTATGAGTTACCCTTCAGTGTTGCAAGGAGTGGTGATCGTTGGTTATATGCACATATGGTGCGGATTTATTTGGGCTTTATAGTGGGATTTGAGTAAAGTAAGTAATTGGGCATTGCGGGATTGAGACGTATTGGTTATGTTCCTTTTGATTGGGGTGGCATGGTATCTTCCGATTACCCTGTGGTTATGGTAATGCACTTTGAGTACTTGATGTCGAATTTTGCATGGTTATTAATTTTGAGCAAGGTGGCTTGGGGTATTTCACGTGGACCGGCGTTTGGATGGGATCACGCATTGCAGCGGAGTTATGTGTAGGTATGATCCTTGGTGTCAGATTCGTGTATTTTGATTTTCCGATATGTGCCAAGCTCTTAGAGTGGTGTTGTGATGGTACTTGTTGAGCTGGGAGGGATGGTCCTCTCGTGTGAATCTTTTATATAATTGGATTACATTGGGATGTTGCTATTGAGTGCACGAGTTGCACAGGTTATGGATTTGAATTGTGTTGATGTGTCATGTCATCAGAGTGGTCGTGTTGGATGAGAAGAGGTCATTGGATCTAGAATGAATACTGTCAGAATTGACTACAACATAGTTGGAAGGATAATATCGGGAGTCGGCTTAGAAATCTGCTATAATTTCTGTCTGGGAAGGGGGAGCTTCTTGTCTGACTGATCGGACGAATGGTTGCTAGTTTCTATGTGTTTCATTCATCATCGGCAGTATATGGAAGTGTTAGAGCGAGGCATTGCTTGATAAGAGGTTATGCACTGGTATTAGGTTGTTTTGAGAATCTATTGTGATTAGGAGTTATCGCTATGAGTGTTTGGGTCATGCGGTATTTTATGTAATTACATCTGGGGTTACGTATATGGCTGGATTCAGCGTGTTCAGACTTATTCAGTTTATAGTTGTGGAATTTTGATCTTGTAAATTGTTTCAGAAGTGGAAATTTGATTCTAAGGTTTATGGGTCAGGATTGGGTTTTGAAATTTCGACTGTGTTGTGCTATTGGACCTATATGGGATAGGGTGACGTGGGGTCACCCCCGAGTATGTGCATGGTAGGTTACACAACAATTTTGGTGGTTTTTGGAACAACTCTAGGACAGTTCGAGGAACGTATGTTTAAGTGGGGGAGAATGTAACGACCCGATCGGTCGTTCCGAGAGATTTGCCCCGTTTTCCCCATTTCTGCTTCATTTTTGTGTGGTTCAGCTCTGTTATGTTGTGTTAGGATGGTTGGCTCGGGTTCGGAGTGGTTGTGGAGAGAAATGAGACACTTAGTCTTTTAAATTGGCTTAATAGTTGGAAAAGTCAACCGGGAGTTGACTTGTAGGTAAACGACCTCGGAATGTGGATTTTATGGTTTGAATAGATTCGTTAGGTGATTTGGAACTTAAGAGTGTGTTCGGAATGTGGTTTTGATGTCTGGAGTAGAATTATGCTTGAATTGGCGAAATTAAGTTTTTGGCGATTTCCGGTCGGCAGTGGAAAATTAGCTATCGGGGTCGGAATGGAATTACGGAAGCTGGAGCATGTTCGTAGTGTCATTTTCGACGTGTGTGTAAATTTTCAGGTCAATCGGACGTGTTTTGGGTAGTTTCGGCATCATTGGCGAAATTTAGAAATCTCAAAGTTCATAGGCTTGAATCCGATGTGATTTTGGTGTTTTGGCATTGTTTTGTGTGTTTCGAAGGCTCGACTAAGTTTGAATTGTGTTATGGGAGATGTTGGAATGTTTGGTTGGGGTCCTGAGGGCCTCGGGTGAGTTTCGGGTGGTTAATGGAGGGACTTTTGGATTTTTGAGTTAGCTGTTCTGGTGTTTTTGCTGCAGAAGGAAATACCCTATGTGTTCACGGATGTGGTCTCGCGTTCAAATAGAGGGGTTTTGGGGTGTTGAGATTTTTGTTCAATGCGTTCGCGTATGGGCTTGTGCGAACGCGTGGGTATTAGAGACACGTGGGAGGCTGCTTGGATTACTCTGTGTGAACGCGTGGGGAGGTCGCGAACGCGTATAAGGGAAATTGTCTGTGCTTCGCGAACGCGTGCATTGGCATGCGAACGCACTAAGGAAATGAGGCACCTAGGCAGTGTATTTTAAAAAGGCCATTCCGCGACCTTTAGCCATCTTTTCACCATTTTTGGAAGGTATTTGAAGCTTTTGAGAGAGATTAAAGAGGGAATCAAAGGGGAAACACTTGGAGGTAAGATTTTTGACTTCATAACTTGATACTATGTTGATTTCTAAGCAATTAAACCTGAAGTTAGTGGGATTTAAACCCAAATTGGGGAAGTTAGGGCATGAGAAATTGGAGACTTTAATTGAGTAATTGAAGGGGCAATTGTGGTCCGATTTTGATGTTCTTGGTATGTATAGACTCGTGAGAGGATGAGAATTCCAGTTTTGTGATTTTTATCGAATTCCGAACATGGGCCCGGGGGTCGAGTTTCACATATTTCGGGATTTTTGGGTAATTTTGATAAATTTCGAATGTGCTTCGTTCCTTGGCATACAATAATGATATAAATATGATTTTTGATAGATTTGGAGCTCTCGGAGGCTGAGTCTAGAGGCAAAGTCACTGTGGGCTAGGAGTTTAGATGGTTTTGAGGTAAGTACGTTTCCAAACTTGGTTATGAGGGTTCGAAACCCCGAACTAAATGATTTATGACTATAATTGAAGTGACGCACATGCCAAGTGATGGGTGTGCGTGCACCGGTTAAATTGTGGCCTGGCTCATCCCATGACACCGTCTAGCAGCTATTACGGGTTGATACTCGCGTTTCTATTAATATGGTAAATGTGAACATGTTAGAACTCATGTAAGTATAAATGCTAAGGCTTCACGCCGAAAATGCTGAGACGCGAGTGGTCGTATATTAATGTTTCATTTTGGTGATTATTTGGTCACGTCGTATGCTCCTCTTCATAAAGGTTTGATTTTGATTGTTTGTTTCCAAAGAGAAGAGTTCATTGTTTGGGTCCTACTCTGGGTCTGTAGCTGACATCGACAGTGATTTTCTTATCGATTATTGTAGATTAATAAGACCTAAAACCGGTAGCGAGTAGAATAAAAAAGTTGCTTCTAATATACTTAGTCCTGTTATAGCATATCGTTTCATGCTTCATTCTCAGTAATTGTTGATTATATGCATGTTTATCATTGTTTCAGGCTGATGTATACATATGTGAGCCATATGAGTGAGACTGGAAAGTATTGGCTGAGTAAGGCCGAGAGCTTGTTATTGAGACAGTTATGAGATCGGACTGCACACCACATCGATACTTTAATCATGCCTTCGCTGGCTTGATATAGCGCTTGGGCCAATAAGGCCCTCCGGAGTCTTTACAATCCCAGTGAGCGCATTAATATTGAGGGGTGGATCATCCCTAGACATGGATCTTGTCCGAAGCTGATGATATTGAGGGACGGATCTTCCCTGGACATGGATCTTGTCCGAAGTTGATGATATGGAGGGATGGATCATCCCTGGACATGGATATTGTCCGAGTGTTGTATTTTATAGATGGATCTTCTCCGTGGGGCTGGATTGGTCTTTTCCTCAGTACTAAGTGACTACGGTCACTAGTGTCTATGCATATTCCGAGATGGATCTTCCCTGGGCCTAAGAGCCATATACAATACTGAATGGACTTCTATGGGAGAGTTGATATGTTGGCATGTAGAGAATATTGAGATATATCTGGCATATTCTGTTGTTATTTTCTGATAAATTGTGAATATGTCTAAATTTTGTACGCTGAATTATTATAATTGTTGAGGTTTTGTCCGTCACTACCTCTCAACCCATAGTTTGGGTTTGTTATTTTTGAGTTGGTGTACTCACGTTACTCCCTGCACCTCGTGTGCAAATCCAGGTACATCGGGACCCGGTTGTGGTTGTTAAGCGGCTATCAGAATTTCTTTTGGAGTCGTCGAGGTAGAAGCGGGCGATCGCAACCTCGTCTTCTCCTTCCTTATCTTCATGTTGCACTTTTTTTTTAAAAACTATGTTGTCTATTTCCGTATTTTGACATTATTATGTTATAGTAGCTCGTGATTTAGTGAAGCTAGATCTGGGGTTGGTTTTGGATTTGTGCTTTAAATAGTGTTTTAAACTTTCAAATGGATTATTATCAGTGTCTTGCTTCTAAATTTAAAATTGTCTGAAAAACAAATTTGGACTAAATGAAAGGTGTGGCTTGCCTGGTTCCAAGACAGGCGCCATCACGACTAAGTATTTTGGGGTCGTGACAAGTTTCCCGAACCAAATATTCCTTGGCGTCCACAACTGACTGGGTGAACCATAGATACTCTTCCTCTATCGGAACTGACTCAACACGATTGTATTATACTTGTCAAGATCTTGAAGTAGGAACTTTCGCTCAAGAGTGAGCGATCTCACAGGCCACCACCCACAGAATCAGGTGAGGGCACCTAGACTCACAAAACGGTCCTCCCAGACCTCTTTCTTCTTCGACCTCTCAAGGACGGCAACTGTAATATCACCCCCTTGACCATCGTCCTAAATATCATTAATAGCAGCTATTGATGCCTCAGGGACAGGTGTAACAGAGGGATTTGAAGCTTGACTTGCACTCTCTGAACCCTCGGAAGTGCTATGTAAGGAGGAAGGCTCGTCTCGGAGTTGATACCTTCCCTGTGGATGTTGTGGTTGTGATTGATCAGCAGGTTGCCCTTGTACTTAATCGCCCTCCGATGCTTCCCGAGATGGGGCGTATGAACTAGATTAAGAGGGATCGGGCTGTCTTCCTCGACCTCCTGTAGCTTTCTTGATGATTATCTTTTGGAGTGGGAGGGGTAAGGTGATTTTTCAACGACCTCTAGAAGGTTCATCCCTCCCCTTTGAAGTATCACCGCGGCCGCGAGATCTAACCACTTTCCGTAACAAGCAAACAACAACAATTAGTTGTAATTCAAATGCACACAGACAATTGATCTCGTCCAAGTCACACCTCCATTCGAGGTTATGAAATGGTCGATTGAAATAATAATACCCAACAAGGAGTCAGGATCGAATCCACAGGGAGTTGAGAAGGGAATTCGTAGTATGTATTTGGATAGAGAACGTGAAGTATCTAGATTACACTTCCACAAATATTGTTTTGTTTGTACTTCTAAAATTACGCTAAGGATTGCAATTCTAAGATATAAAACTAGAGAATATTGTTTTTGGATGTTTTTCAAATATATAAAAGGCCTAAGGCTATGACCTTCACCTATGTGTTTTCCTAACGGGTTGTAAACTTTAAAGCTTGTTTTGTTGGTCAGGGTGTATTATAACTATCAACACATAAGTACCCACTCAATACCTCTTGGTAAGAGAGTGATTTTCCCCAATTTGTCTTTATCAAGTCCAAATGGATATTGAACAAAACGGTTGATAAAATGCTCAAGTCGGGTTTTACTATCTCTAGGTTCAACCCTTTAATTGAGACTATCAATCTCTTGATTTTAACCCATATTCTTGTTAGCAAAGTTTTCCTGACTAAGTCTTTCTTTCTCAAGAAGATCCCAGCCAAATAGGCATGAACTAATATTTGCAACCATTAATTCTACAATTAAAAGCAAGAACAAGGCTAAATAATAAACACCCAATCATAAATAAGCCCTAAATCAAACACCCATTAGGTTTACACACTAAGTTTGGGCCACAACCCTAGCTAAAATTCTAGCTACTCATAATGAGTAGAGAAGAAAATAAAGAAGAAAAGATGATAAAACTCATATTGCAAGATTAAAAGATTAAAATCCTATGTTAAATTACCAAAGTAAGATAAAGTTTCCTAAAGAGGTAAGGAAAAACGGCTACATAACTTTCAATATTCAAAACTTGACATGATTTCGTGAAAGTAGTCTATTTATACAAAGCTGAAATTTTCGGACAAAAATGCCCTTTCAAAGGTTCTGCGGCCGCACAATTTCATGTGCGGTCCACACTTATCTTCAATTCTTGACAAGAGTTGACTCTGTGGCCGCACAATTCTGGATTGCGGTCGCATCTCTCATGTTCTGCGGTCTGCTTAATTCTTGGTGCGACCGCACAAGGTTCTTCTGCAGACCACACATTTCTTGAGTGCGGTCGCATAACTGATTTCTGCGGCCACACAATTATTATGCGGTCCACATTTCTTTTTAGCTTGAAATGAGACTCTCTGAACTTTGGCTCTTGTGTAGCTTCCGCGGCCGCGCAATAATTGTGCGGTCCGCACTTTGCACTGAGAATCTGTTAGATTTCCTTCACATTCTGCATCCGGAGATGAAAATCTGTGGCCCGCACTTGATCTTCTGTGCCTGATTTTTGTCCTTGTTTAGATCACTATTTCTTGATTTGAATTTCACCGTAGTGGCTCATTTTCCAATACTCTTGTAATTAAGCATATTTTATCAGTTTTCGGGAATACAATTAAATACTTTTGGACTAAAATGAAAGCTAAAAGGCACTAATAAGTAGTCAACATCCCAACTTATCAACACTATATCATAGTGTAGAATATGCGTGCAGGGTGGGGAAGTGCGGTCCGCACAATTGCAAGTGCGACCGCGGTGGAATTTCTGTAGTCCGCACAATTTTAAGTGCGGCCGTATAATCGCGCTTGACCAATGAACCCCATTCTCTACTTCTGCGAACCACACAATTTCAAGTGCGGCCGCAGATTTCAAAACCAAATCGACCAGACATCAATGGTTTTTAATTTTTTTGCACAACATGGTATTAACAATTAAGCATGCAATCAATTTACCAAGTCCCCATAAAACAATTAGCAATTGACCCATTATAGATTAAACCCCACATGGTATTAAAATTGAAATCTATTGACAAATGGCCTAAACTGCCAAAAATATTGTAAATTAAACTAACAAAAATTGAAACATTCTATGTGTAATTGAAACATACCAGATATGAAGGAGTGAAACTAAATGATCACAGATGTGATGGAGCGTGGAAGATGATTGAACAAATGATTTCCAAGTTTTAGAATTTAGAGTGCTCAGAGAGGGGAAAACTTTGTACAGTAGTCTTATGCTACTATTTATACTTCCAGGCAGACTTGGGGAACAAAGGAGGTGTGCGGCCGCATAATTCCTTCTGCGTTCCGCATTCTATTACCTAGAGGCTCAATAGCCTATGTTGATCTGCAGACCACACAATTTGTGGTGCGGCCGCAGATTTTGACTGCGGACAACAGAATTTGAAGTGTGGTTGCAGATTGGCCATTTATCTAATAGACCAAACTTCATAGAGTTTGCAATTTCCCATCTCAATTTGTGCAGTCTGCACAAGAATTATGTGACCGCAGTTCCCTTCTGGTATAGCATTCAAAATTGTGCAGTCCACACTTTTTCCATACTTAATCAATTTTCTGAGCACATTTCATGTAAAGCACACTCAGTTTTTCCACATACGTCAAATACAGTTATCACAAAACAACACCTATCTACAAAAGAAGAAAAGAGAAAACATGGGTGTCCTCCCAAGAAGCGCCTAATTTACGTCGCGACACGACGCACATTACCATCACTTCAAATGAATAACTGCCACCACGTGGCCATCATCATCTTGTCCTAGATAATGCTTCACCCGGTGACCATTGTCTCGGAATACCTCATCATTTTTGTTCTTTAAGTCCAATGCACTAAAAGGTTTCACACCCACAATTTCAAAGGGACCACTCCATTTGGATTTCAACTTTCTGGGAAACATCTTCAATCTTGAGTTGTACAACAAAACAAGATCTCTCACCTTGAACTCCTTGTTTCACATATATTTTTCATGAAGGTACTTCGTGCTCTCTTTGTACAAAGACGAAATTTCATATGCATGGTACCTAAACTCATCCAATTCATTCAAATGTTCAACCCGCAAGTTAGCGGCTGCATCCCAATCAAGATTCAACTTCTTTAAAGCCCATATGGCTTTGTGCTCAAGTTCCATCGGAAAATGAAAAGCTTTGACAAACACCAACCAGTATGAAGACATCCCGATATGAGTTTTGGAAGCAGTCCGATAGGCCCATAGTACATCAAGCTTCTTTGTTCAATCCATCCGGTTAGCATTCACTGTTTTGGACAAGATACTCTTTATCTCCCGGTTGGAGACTTCCACTTGACCTCTAGCTTGTGGATGATAGGGAGTCGTAACTTTATGAGTGACACCATACTTGATAAGAAAAGTTTCAAAATCCTTGTTACAAAAATGTGACCCACATCGCTTATGATATCCCGCGGAGTACCAAATCTTGTGAAAATATTCTTCTTCAAAAATGTCACCACACTCCTCTCTTCATTGTTGGGTAGAGCAATAGCCTCAACCCATTTAGACACATAATTAACCGCGACCAAGATGTAGGTGTTTCCACAAGAACTCACAAAAGGGCCCATGAAGTCAATACCCTACACATCAAAGATATCGATCTCCAAAATGGTAGTGAGAGACATTTCATTCTTCTTTGATATTCCACCAGCCAGATGGCATTCATCACATCTTTTCACCATATCACTTGCATCTTTGTAGAGAGTGTCCTAATAGAAATCACAACTTAGCACTTTAGCTGCTGTTCTTGCTTCGCCATGGTGACCACAATAGGTGAAGAATGGAAAGCCTCAAGAATAACATTTTTCTCTTCATCTGGTACACATCTTCTAATTACCCCATCCGTGCAAATACGGAATAGGTAAGGCTCGTCCTAATAATAATATTGACAATCCCGTTTGAGCTTCTTCCTTTGATTTGAAAAGAAATCATCCCGGATGATTCCACGCACAAGGAAGTTTGTTAGATCGACGAATCATGTAACCTTCTTCATTGAAACAACCAAGAGTTGCTCCTCGGGGAAGGAATCAATAATTTCAAGGCCATCATGCGGTCTCCCCTCCTCCTCCAAATGAGACAAGTGGTCTGCCACTTGATTTTCACTCCCTTTTCAATCTTGAATGTCAATATCAAACACTTAAAACAATAGCAGCCATCTCATCAACCTAGCTTTTGAATCTTTCTTACTCATAAGATATAGAAGTGACGCACGATCCGTATGAGCAACATCCTTTGCACCCATCAAGTACATGTGAAACTTCTCAATAGCAAATACAGTGGCAAAGAGCTCTTTTTCGGTTACTGTGTAATTGACTTGAGCATCATGCATGGTCTTACTAGCATCGTAGACCGGATGAAAAATCTTGTTGATACATTGTCCCAACTCCAACCGCTACATCACTAGCATCACACATGCACTCAAAAGGAATACTCCAATTAGGAGCGGTGATAATGGGATTAGTTGTCAACTTGAACTTTAGCAATTCAAAGTCTTTCATGCAATCATCATTGAAGTGAAATTTAACATCTTTCTCCAAAAGCTTGCACAAGAGGTTCACCACTTTGGAAAAATCCTTTATGAAGCGCCGATAGAACCCCGCGTGACGCAAGAATCTTCTCAAGCCTTTCACCGATATTGGAGGTGGAAGTTAAGAAATCACCTCTATCTTCGCCTTATCGACCTCAATGCCATTCTTTGAAATATTGTGGCCAAGGACAATGCCTTCCTCGACCATGAAATGACATTTCTCCCAATTCAACACCAAGTTCGTTTCTTCACACCTTGCCAATACTTTATCCAAATTCGCCAAGCAATCATCAAATGAATCCATGACTAACAAACAATCATCCATGAAGACTTCAAGGTAGTCCTCTAAAATATCCATATAGATCTCCATCATACACCGTTGATAAGTTACCGGTGCATTGCATAAGACAAATGGTATCCTCTTGAAAGCGAAAGTGCCATAGGGACAAGTGAAAGTTGTTTTCTCTTGATCTTCCGGGGCAATAAGGATTTTTCTCTAGCCTGAATATCCATCTAAAAAGCAATAGTAAGTACGGCCGGCAATCCTATCAAGCATTTGGTCAAGGAAGGGTAGTGGAAAATGGTCTTTCCTTGTGACTTTGTTTAACTTCTAATATTCCATACACACTCTCCACCCGGTCACCATTCTAGTGGGAATCAACTCGTTCTTATCATTCGTGACCATAGTTATGCCCCCTTATTTGGAAAACATTGTAGCGGAGAAGTCCAGGAACTGTCAGAAATGGAGTAGACAACCCCAACATCTAACCACTTGATGATCTCCTTTTTTACCATGCCTTGCATGGCTTCATTGAGTCTCCTTTGATTTCCAATGGATGATTTGGCATCTTTCTCCAACTTAATCTTATGCATGCCAAATGCGGTGCTTATTCCCCAAATATCCGCCAAAGTCCACCGAATAGCTTTCTTCCTCTTGGGGAGCACCTCCAATGTAGAGTCAACCTGCACGTTAGTCAAACAAAAGGAAATAATAATCGGTAAAGTAGAACAAGGGCCAAGGAATTCATACCTGAGATGCGGAGGCAATGGCTTCAATTCCAAGATAGGAGGCTCTTCAATTGAAGGCTTTGTAGGAGGAGTTTTCCTATTCTCAAGATCCAAGCAAAGTTCCGGGGTGTATAGTTATGCGACCCCATTCCTTGCAAAGAATTAATACATTCCATGAAGCCATCCATCTCGTCATCATCAAAATTGAGCAGAACGGCCTCCAAGATATCACACACATTAACCATGAAACTTGTATCATCAATAATCACATCGGTCACCAAGTTCACAAAATAACACACTTCATTACTATTCAGTTGCCTCATAGATTTGCACACGTGGAACACCGCAATTTCATTACCCACCCGGAAAGTGAGTTCTCCGATTTCCACATCAACAAGAGCCTTCCTCGTAGCAAGGAAAGTTCTACCAAGAATAATCGTCACCTCATAGTCCACTTCACAATCAAGAATAACAAAATCCGTCGGGAGAATGAACTTGTCAACTCAAACCAATACATCTTCCATCACCCCCAATTAGTATCTTCATTGTACGCTCGACCATTTGTAATCTCATAGATGTGGGTCTTGGTTGCCCAATTCCCAATGTCATAAAAACCGAATAGGGCATCAAATTGATCTTCGCCCCAAGATCACAAAGAGCTTTGGCAAACTCGGCATTTCCAATGGTACAAGGGATTGTGAAAGCACCAGGATCTTCCAACTTAGGAGCCATCGAATGCACAATTGCACTCACTTGGTGAGTGACTTTGATAGTTTCAAAATTTATCGACCGCTTCTTCGTCACCAAGTCCTTCACAAACTTTGCATATCCGGGAATTTGCTCCAAAGCTTCAACTAATTCCACATTTATCGAGAGACTCTTCATCATATCAATGAACTTTTTTAATTAATTCTCGCTATTTTTCTTGGCAAGCCTTTGAAGATAGGGAGGAGGTGTCTTAGGCAATAGTGCCTTAGCCTTTAGTACTACCGGTTCCAGTATGTCAATCACATGTTCCCTAGACGAGTTCACATCCTCTTGAGTATCTTCTACTGTGTCATCAATATCAATCCGCACTTCATAATTTTCTTGCACAACATTGTTCGGGATCTCCTCTTCTTCTACCACTTGCTCATCATCCAAGAGTTTCCTTTGACTTGAGGTAGGTGCATTCTCACCTCTTCCACTTCTAGTAGTAACGGCCATGGCATGCCCCATATTGTACCCACCCTTTGGGTTCACCACCGTATCACTTGGTAGTGCCCCCTTAGGACACGAATTTAAAGCATGAGAGATTTGACCCATTTGCACTTCTAGATTTCGGATCGATGTGTTGTGTGAAGAAAGTTAGGCATCAGAATTGGCATTCTTCTCCATAATTTGCTTGAACATGTTCTCAATATGGACCAGTTCATTGTTGGAAGAACTAGGACCATGGAAAGGATAAGCAGGAGGGGATCTCAGTTGTTGATACATCGGGGGCCTTTGAAAACCCGACCCCCGATTTCCTTAATTGTTGTTCCACCCGCCATAGTTGTTGCCTCCCCAATTGCCTTGGTTATTATTGTCCCTTGGTTATTTCTTCCACTCCAATTGCCTTGATTATTATTATTCCAATTACCTTGATTTTTTCCACCACTCCAATTAACTTGATTTTGAGAATTCCAATTGCCCTGATTGTTTGAAGGTCTCCATTGTTGTTGACTAGGGACTTGGAAGTTGTTTCTTTGCCCTTGAAAATTGTTTCCATATTGGACCTCTTCTTCTTTGTCATTGTAAGAATCACCTTGATCAAATCCACTATCATCTTGCACAAAATTGTCCACTCTCTGTTGCACTTGTGGACTTCTTGTTCTTCGCTTGTTCATCATCGTATTGACTCCCTCCATAGCATTGAGTTGCCTCAGGTTTTGCACTTGTTGAAGTTGAGCCTTTGCCAATTGGTTCATGGTGGTTTTCAACTCGGCTATGGCTTGTCCATGGTCATGTAACTCTTTATGAAGAAGAATCACATTGGGATCACCTAGTGGAACATTGGCTCTAGATTACCACGCTGATGAAGTATCTGCCATCTCATCCAAAATATCACACGTCTCTGCATAAGGCGTAGTCATGAAGTTTCCACCGGAAAGTTGATTCACTACACATTGGTTGGTGGTAATTATCCCCCGATAGAAAGTTTGTTGAATCATGTTATCTGTCATATCATTATTGGGCACTCTTTCACCATTGTTCTATATCGTTACCATATCTCATGTAGTGGTTCATTGGGCTCTTGCTTGAAAGATAGAATTTCATCCCTAAGAATAGCCATGTGCCTGGGAGAGAAGTACTTTGAAATAAATTTATCCGCTAGTTCATCCAAAGTACGAATGGAATGATTTGGTAAACGTTCCAACCAATCTAAATCTTTCCCTCATAAATAGAAGGGAAAAAGCCTTAGCCTCATAGCATCCTCAGATACATTTGTTTGTTTTCTCCCCTAACACGTATCGATGAACCCGTTCAAGTGTTTATATGCATTTTGACCTCGTGCACCGGTGAAAAAGCCTCGTTGCTCAAGAAAAGTCAACATCACATTGGTTATTTGAAAGTTGTTCACCCTAATACGGGGGGGAGGGGGGGGGGACTAGCACTTGCATACCCTTCATTCGGCAACACCTGGTCTGGAGTCGCTCGTGGTGGAGCTGGGGGTGCAATGGGTATATTGTCTTTAGACCGCCGGCCTAAATATATAAATAACACCGTTTTTAGCTACCCGGCAACGGCGCCAAAAGTTGGTCTCGTCCAATTTTACTCCTCTATTCGAGGTTATAAAAACGGTCAATGTAATAGTAATACCCAACAAGAGTCGGGGTCGAATTCTGCAGGGAGCTATATGTATAGGAGTTAGTATTATATTTCTTAGCGTGTAAGTTTGTACATCTAAATTTGCACTTCCGCAAACTTTGGTTGTTTTAAAAATCTAATTTATAGTACAATTGCAATTTAAGAAATAAAACTAGAAGATTGTTTTTGTTGCCTTCACCTAGGTGTCTGCCTAATGAGTTGTAAACTTTAAAGCTTATTTTATTGGTCAGGGTGTATTATAGCTATCAACACTCGGTTACTCACTCAATACCTCTCGGTCAAAGAGTGAATTTGCTCAATTTGGCTTTCACAAGTCCAAATGGGTATTGAACAAAACGGTTGATAAAAAGCTCAAATCGTGTTTTACTATCTCTAGGTTCAACCCTTTAATTGGGATTATCAATATCTCGGTTGACCCAATTTCTTGTTAGCCAAGTTTTCCTAGACTAAGGTCTCATTTGTTTGCATTTAATGGAGGTCTGAATCTTAATCAGTTAGATCTCAGACATTACGTGCGTTTGTTTTTAATGTTTGAATCTTAACCATTTAGATCTTAATCATTAAGTGTCTTTATTTTTTTTACTTCACAACCACTTAATGGGTCTGAATAGGTCTGTATTAAGATTTATAACAAAGGCTTAATTTCATTAAGATGCTATCATCCACATCCATTACCTACTACCTCCAACACCTACCACCCCCACCCCCACCCCCACCACATGCTATCAACTACTACTACACCACCACCATCCTCAACCATAGTGCCTCCACTACCACCACCCACCACCCCACCACGATCATCGTCAACCATAACGACATACTCACCCACTTTAACTACCAGAACCATCCACCCCATCACCATCAATAACCATAGCCAATATTGTCCACTATTATAAACTACCACGACCCATCATCACCTTCCTTAATCACAACCACAAACACCACACACCATTATTAACTACCACCATCCATCACCACCATCCTCAATCATAATCGTTATCGTTACCAATCACCACTAGCTACCACCTACAACCACCATCAATAGATTAATTAGTATTTTATTTAAACTTTATGTTTGTTAATTTTTAAATAAAGATAAATTTTTTATATTCGGATGTTAAAAAAATAAACAATCTTAATGATTTAGTATTCAAATAATAATACACCTCTTAATATTCAGACGTGTATTCAGATTTCTTAATCTTAGTACACATCTTCACATTTAGATAAGTATTCAAATTCAGATGTCTTAATCTTAAAAAAACAAATGAGGTCTAAGTCTCTCTTTCTCAAGTAGAGACTAAGTCAAATAGGCATGAACTAATGTTTGCAACCATTAATTATACAAATAAAAACGAGAAGAAGGCTAAATAATAAACATCCAACCATAAACAAGCAATAAATCAAACACCCATTACGTTTACACACTAGGGTTGGGTCACTACCCTAGTAAAAATCTAGTTTCTCATGCTATTGGAGGAAGAAGAAGAAGAAATGATAATTAAACCCATATTGCTAATTAAAATGATGAACTCAAAGTCCAATTAGCTCAAAATATCTAAAACTACTAAATGAGTAAAAGAAACTGTCTACTGTAGCAGTTGATGTCAATAGTTGACCTAAAAAGTGAAACTCCTCTATTTATACAAGGCTGAATATTTCGGAGGAAAATTTCCTTTCGGAGGTTTTGCGGTTGCACAATTCCATGTGTGGTACGCACTTTTCTTCAGCTTCACAGGATTAGAAATATGCGGCCCCATAATTTTGAATTGCGACCGCACTACACTCTTTCTGCGGTCCGCACAATTATAAGTGCGACCGCACCTTGCTCTTCTGCAGTCCACATAATGGTAATTGTGGCCGCATAGCTCTTCTTCTGCAGCCACACAATAATTCTGCGATCCGCACTTTTGCTAGACTTAAAATGTAGGTTCTCTGAACTTTTTCTCTGACCCAGCTTCTGCGCCCGCACAATTCATGTGCGGATCACACTTTGCACCAATCTCCGATGGATTTTTATTCACAACCTGCGGCCACAGATGATATTCTGTGGTCCTCACTTCGGAGCTTTTGTGCCTATTTTTGTCCTTGAGTTCAGATTACTCCTTCTTGATTTGGATTTTATCTTGGGAGCTCATCTTCCAATATTCCTGCAACTAAGCACATTTCATCAGTTTCCGGGAACACAATTAAGCGCTTTTGGACTAAAACGAAAGCTAAAGGGCACTAATAATGTAACGACCCGACCGGTCGTTTTGAGAATTTAAGCTCCATTCGGTGGTATAAGACCATAATCAGCCTCACATTTTGTATATCGACCCGTGTGCGTGGTTAGTATCAGTTACCGGATAATCCAAAGTCGAATTGGGAGAAACATTTCAGTTTTGGAAGCTTAAGTGATGAAAGTTGACCGAAGGTTTGACTTTTGTGTAAACGGCCTCGGAATGAGTTTTGGCTAATGCCAACAACTTCGTATGATGATTTTGGACTTAGGCGTGCATCCAGAACTGGATTTAGAGGTCCGTAGGGTGATTTGAGGTATTTTGGCGAAATTAGAATTTTGGCTGGTGAAATTTTGATATCGGGCTCGGAATGGAATTCCGAGAGTGGCTGTAGGCCCGTTGTGTCATTTAGGACTAGTCTTCAAAATTTCACTTCATTCCGGGTTGATTTGATAGGTTTCGACGCGAGTGTTAATATTTGAAGTTTTGAAAAATTCATAAGTTTGATTTTGGTTTGATTCGTTGTTTTAGTGTTGTTCTATGTGTTTTGAAACCTCGAGCGAGTCTGTGCTAGGTTATATGACTTGTGTGTGTGGTTGGACGGGGTCCCGGAGGCCTCGGGTATGTTTCGGATGGACTACGAGCCATTTTCTTCCATTTTTGGATTGCTGATGCCTGCTATCTGGTTTTATCCTTCGCGTTCGCGTCCCATCCTCCGCGTTCGCGAAGAGTAATCTGGGAGGATGGGATGTTTGTTCTCTGCGTTCGCGTCCACCCTACGCATTCGCATAGCCATACCATCTCACCTTCCGCGTTTGCGTACTACTCCACGCGTTCGCGAAGGGTCTTTCTGGGCAGTCCAACTTTTCCTCTTCGCGTTCGCTGCATCGCCTACGCGTTCGCGTAGGCTCCACTTTTTCTCTTTCGCGTTCGCGAGCCTTTCTTCGCGTTCGCGAAGTACAAATTGAGCAGCTTCATTCTCTTCTTCGCGAACACAGTCCTTCCTCCGCGTTCGCGATTCATTAAATGCCTGGGCAGATTATAACCCTTCAAAAATCGGGGTTTCACCATTTTTAACACATTTTGAGTTCTAGAGCTTGGTTTTGGGCGATTTCTTGAAGTTTTTTTACACAATTCGAATGGGTAAGTGTTCTTTAACTAGAATTTATTATATTCCATGAATTAGTTCTTGTGTTTATCATTTAATTTGTGTTTTGGGTTGAGGGAATTGTGGGTTTTGAAAGAAAATTTCTAAAATGAAAATTTATGATTTGAATGAGGAAATGACATCGAAATTTGATAAATTTAGTATGGAGAACTCGTATCGGAATGGGTAAAAGGAATTTGTGAAATATGTCGGGTTCCGAGGTGCGGGCCTGGGTCAACTTTAGGATCTATTTTTATAAATTAGTAAAGATCGAAACTTTATTATTCCTTGTATTTGATTGCTCATCGCACCCTGCATTTTGTTGTTGTTTTTATGCCTGTTGTGGCACTGTATGCTGTTCTGTCGCATTCTGGTTGTTTTTCCCTGTACTGCATTGCATATTTAAATTGGGACTACGGACTGAGATCCAGGTACTTTCCCCCTATACTACATCGCATATTTAAATTGGGACTACGGACTGAGATCCGAGAGCTTTCCCCTTGTACTGCATCGCATATTTAAATTGGGACTACGGACTGAGATCCGGGAGCTTTCCCCTGTACTGCATCGCATATTTAAATTGGGACTACAGACTGAGATCCAGGAGCTTTTCCCCTGTACTGCATTGCATGAGAAATTCCGAGTCACGGACTGAGTTCCGGTGAGGTTACCATTGATGAGATTGGATTGAAAGATATATATATATATATACATATGTATTTTGAAAAGTATTTGTCTTGCAAAAAAGTGATATTTGAAAAAGCAGTATTTGAGAAAGTATATTTAGACAAATGATATTTGGAAAAGCAGTATTTGTGAAAGCATATTTGGACAAATGATATTTGGAAAAGCAGTATTTGGGAAAGTATATATGAACACCACGTATTTTGAAGGAACTATGCTTTAAAGATTCCTCTTTAAAAAGATATAAATATACATTCAGAGAAATTATGTTTCAAAGAAGTTTTCCTTATTTCCGAAATGATTATATTTTCAAAACCTTCAAATCTAAACTCACGATTTAAATGTTTTCACTCGACGTTTTTACCAGCTCTATTGAGTTTATTGGTTTAAGCCTGATATGAAGAAATTGATATAGTGATAGGTTGTTAATGCTTATTGGGTTGTGACTTCGACTTTGGCTTGACATTTCTTATGTTCTCTTTGCGTATTTCTACTTTGTTGCCGTAGATCGTATTTGCTGAATTTTCTTCCGTATTATTCTGTCTTACTGTTATTTCAGCGAAAATCTTTAGATAGACATTACGTTTCGGGCATCATCTTCATACTTTTGCCTTTTCTTATTAGACCAGTAGGGTCTTGACTAGTCCTCGTCACTACTTCACCGAGGTTAGTCTTGATACTTCCTGGGCACCGCTGTAGTGTGCTCATACTACTCTTTTGTGCATTTTTGTTTGCACAGATCCAGGTATTGACCGTTAGTAGCTGCATGGATCACCGTTGATGAGGAGACTCAAGGTAAACCTGCTGCTGCGTTCGTAGGTTTTAGAGTCACCTTCCAGTTTATCTCCAACTGTACTTATTCATTTCTAGGCAGTTGTATTTAGATTTGTAGAAAGAATTTGTAGAGCTTATAACTTGTATTCACCGAGTTTTGAGAAATTGTAAATTCTGTCAAGATTTCATATCGAGACTGTTATATTTATTTTATTATTATTGTTGTTCAATGAAACGTTAGGCTTACCTAGTCCCTAAGACTAGGTGCCATCACGGTACCCAACGAAGGGAAAATTGGGTCGTGACAAATAAGTAGTCAAAATCCCTATTTGCCGTTTGCACTATAACTCATCATCATCATCAATGAAACTTAAGCATGTTAGATCACCACCATTCAGTGAATCAAGGTCTGCAACATAGATGTTCTAGAACCTTTTAGCTATCAATACCACTTCACTAGTTTTGAGATTGGTGGTAGTGCAAGATTTGGATAGAACTTCACTTTATTTTCCCTTATCATAGATTTGAGACACACTCAACAAGCTATATTTCAAGCTACCCACATGGTACATACATTTTCAATTGTATGGGAGAGTGTTTTGCCCGTTTTGTCAACACCAAGAATATAGCCCTTCTTGCCGTTTTCAAATGACACTATCCCACCTTGGAAAGCCTAGAGTTAGAGGAAATCATCCATTCTTCCATTCATTTACTTCGAGCAGTTGCTATCCATGTATCATTCTCACTCCAGCCTGCACCAGAAATCACTTATTAGACTTAGGAACTCAAGCCAATTTGGGTCCCTTATATTGATAGAACGGGCGGATCAAACTTCTTTTTGCCCATGCAGGCATCACATATTTTCTTTTCAGGGAACCAGGTTCCTCAACAGTAAGCCTCTTTTCAACAAAAACTTTATTTTTCTACGAAGACTGGATTTTAGTTATGCAAGAGTCCTTGAAATGACCCGTTTGACCCTAGAGAGTACACAACCAATTATCAACCACAGTTACATACTTGCTAAGGGGAGTGTATGAGGTTTTAGCCTTCTAGAAACTGATTCCTTGCTTGTTTCCACCATACTCTTGTACATAGACATTATTACATCAGAGGACCAAGTATATTTAAGTGACTTATCAAGATTATTTTTTACCCTTTTCAAATCCTCCTGAAGTTGTCTATTCCTTTCAAGATTAGTAACAAGACTTGTTTTAACTTTCTTAAACTCACTCTAAAGCTCAAGTTGAGCCTCACTAGCCACTTCTTTACCTTTAGGGTTGTCCATCCATTTTTCGTTTGTTTTTTCAATAAGTTATTTTCTCTAGTTACTTCTTCCACTCGTTCTTTAAAGTCTACAATGAAAACTACCTTATCATCCCTCTCTTGTTCTATGTCACCAATTTCTTCTATTAAAGTATTTTTCTCATTAATAAGACTATGATAAGCATCAATCAACACATTTGCTAAGGACATCAATTTTTTCTTAGAGTAAGTTCTCATATTTCTTTGAACATCAAGAAAACTTACCTCATCTTTCTCCTTGTCCTCACCATCATCAAATTTGGCCATGAGTGCAATGATTGACTCATATTTAGAAGATTCATTGTCAGCAACCATCATAGATATATCTCCTTGTTCATCTTCACCTTCAGATTAAATGGAGGAATCTCCCCAGGCAGCCATGGTTTGCTTCACCATGTTGTCAGCAACATCTCTTCTTTTGAATATTTTGTCAAGGACCTGGTTCCTCTTAGCCGCCTTATTAGTGTTGGTTTTGTAATGATCCTACTTAGAAATGGACAATCTTTAATGAAGTGTCAAGACTTTCACACTTATGGTGGCAATCATTTTGTTTGAAATTCCTGCTGGAACTTCCTTTCTTTGGAATCCCATCATTTGTTCGAATCATCTTTTGGAATCATCGAGTGAGATACTCCATGCCGGATTCAATCACAAGTTGATTCATTGTTGGTAGCCTTGAGAACCACATTCTTCTCCTTCTTGGGCTCTCTTCTTTCAAGATCCTTCTTTCTCTTCATCTCATAAGTTTTGAGATTTCCAATGAGTTCATCAATGGTGAGCTTCTGCAGATCCTTGGCTTCAGTGATAGCATCCACTTTACTTTCCCATGATCCTGTTAAAACACTGAGTATTTTCCGAACCAGTTTGTTTCTTAGGATGACTTCTCCAAGGGAGTGAAGATCATTGATAATGGAGGTGAAACGTGTGTTTATATCTTGAATAGACTCATTCTCTTTCATCTTGAAAAGCTCATACTCAGTTAAGCATATCAATTTGGACTGCTTAACCTGAGTTGTTCCCTCATGGGAAGTTTGAAGAGCTTCCTAGATCTCCTTAGCAGACTGACAAGCTGAGATGCGACTGTATTAATCTAGTCTGATGCCGCAAACAAGAATCTTCTTTGCCCTGAAACTCTTCTCAATAGCCTTTCTATCAACATCGTTGTACTCTTTTCTTGTTTTTGGGACTGTAACTATTCCCACACCAACAATTTTCATAGGAACCAAAGGTCCATCACATATTACATCCTACAACTCTGAGTCCTCATCCATGATGAAGTCATGCATTCTTGTTTTCCACCAACCATTGTATTGGCCGTTGAATCTTGGTGGTTTGTACGTTGATTGTCCTTCCTCGAAGTTTGGTGGAACAGTCATGTAGATCATTTGTAGGTGTTAACCTTTTAGAAAGAACTCGCTATGATAACAATTGATAGAAACTAAGAGCCTACCAAACTGTATAGAAAACCACGTTCTCTATCAGTTCACACGGTAAGCAACAGACTGTAAAATCATACAGTATAGGGAACCAACTTCTCTATCTGTTTTCACGGTAAATCGACAGTAAATAAAGAACACGCGATATTTACGTGGAAAACTCCTTGCTCAAGGGATTAAAAACCATGATCTACCATAGTAGGATTTCAACTCCACTAAACCGAGCAAACTTCATATTACATCCTATTGCAATCAAGGAATTAAACTCTTAATCCCATACTCATAATAACTCTATTGTAAGCGATTTGAAATAATTCTAGTACAAAGCAACAAACATTGATCAACTCTAGTCCATCTAGGAATTAAACTCTTAATCCCTCACCCGTTACAATAACTCTATTATAAGACCTTTTCAATAACTCTATTACAAAACAACAAACCTTGACTAACTCTAGTAAAGAAACTAAACCAAACAGTGGTTAAAATCTGTCCTACAAAGATACTTCATGAAAGTAGTGTAGGATTACAAATGAAGAATAAAATAATTAAGACTAAACAAACCTAAGGACTTAAGATATCTTCGATCATTGTATTTTCCGATTTGTACTAAACTTAACTGAATTTTGAAAGCAAAGGTTTGTATGTTTTTATTTAATCTAAATAAAAACAGCTGGTCTAGTGTAACTGGTACAGAAGTACAGTCAAATGTTACAAATCACTTATTAGAGAAAAGTTAAGTTGTAGTAGCTAGTTGATATCGACAGAACACTAAAAGAATACCGCCCAACAATCTCATTCGATCCCAATACTATTGCTTAATAAAAGGTGCATGCAAAAGTAAGATAGCTCTATGAATTTTCGAGCAGGGAAAATATAAATACATATTTTCTAAAAGCAAAAACATGAAAATTAGGGACATGACTTTAGAGTGATCTTGTTGCAATTTATAGAGATTAATGAACTGTTAATTGGAGTTTCCACACTCTTTGGAAGCTCCATTAGGCTAACCAGCTTACATATTGATAAGGCAATGAATTATTATTTTTATTTTATTTTATTTTTTTGAATCGGAAAACCAACACATCATGTGTCGCGCCTTAACACTAAAGACCAAAGCTGGAGCTTTGACAAGGGAATGAATCTACGTACATTGGTATTAATTCATCAAATTAATAGTAAAGATTACATTGACTTGATTGTTAGTCCACTTTAACATACAAAAATATATGTACAAATATAGACTTGATCATGCAAGTAGAACTGACATATAAATTGCTAGCAGAGAAAGGAGCGTTCTTTTCTATTAATTTATTTATTATGTCTTTTACTTTCCTTTCCTAGATTGTGGCTCCCTTTTTATTCATTAGTGCTCCAAAAAGAAAAAGAAAAAGAAAAAGAAAAGAAAGTCAATTGGCTAAGAGATTACTAGAAAAGGGGATGATAAAGACTTTGAAAGAAAGACCTAACAACTCATATATAGTAGTATGTCGACCGAGTCCAATATCATTAACCACTTAGACCATCAAACCTTCACTAAGATAGAAAAAGTGATTGTTGACGATTAGAGGTGGTAAAATGGTTATAAGAAAATCTTATTCATTAAAAATGAAGTGGATAATGAATTATTTAAAAATGGATCAAATATGGATAAAAGATTATATTATTCATTTAGAAAATAGTTAACCAAACGGATACGAATGAATAACTAATGTGTTTAAATTTTACATTTGTAAAGCCTCAAAGTAGAGTTCCTCAAGTTTGGAAGACTAGAAATTCTCTCATAAGTGATCATGTTTAAGAAGCCATGGACAATATGGATAACCATATTATCCGCCAAAGAAACCCGTTTTTATCTGTCTCAAATATGCGTCGGGTCGAATAAGTTACATATTTTTAAAATTACTCGTTTTGACCCGCTCATATCCGACCCGACCTGCTCATTTGCCACCCTTATTGACAATATTATTAAAAAGGATGATTTTTGACATAAATTAATAGTTTGCTTAAAGGTCCCATTAAATGTAAATAGACATTAACTAGTAATTGCAGGACTTATCACTACAGGTATGGTGAGATAATTGGGATCCTTCGACTTTATCTTAAACAGTATAGACTTTGAGTCCTAAAATGGAGATGAAGTTCTCGTTAGTAAGCGCTCTATAATCCTTAGTCGGGACAGGGTTTCGAATATCAGATACTTGCAACAACAATAACAATAGCATATCAATATTATCTTACATCGTGGAGTTTAGGGAGGATAGTGCGTACGTAAACCTTACCCCCACCTTGTGAGGATAGAAAGACTGTTTCCAATAGACCCTCGGCTCACGAAAGCATAAGAATCACATTAATGAAAATATAAAAAAGAAGGAACAATACAAAAATCCATATAAAAGTAGAATAAAAACAACAAGACAGTAAGGTGATCAATAATGAAAGAAAACAACGATTAGTTATAAAAACGTACAACTAACATAAAGCGAGACTGCGTGTCGATACTACTATTATGAACACTCTAGACTACCTACTCTACTACCCTAATCATCAACCTCCATACCTTCCTATCAAGGATCATGTCCTCGGTCAGCTGAAACTGCGTCATGTCCACTTCTGCCTACCTCTTCTTTGGCCTACCTCTACCTCTCGGTAGGCTCTCCAATGTCAACCTCTCACACCTCCTTACCCGGACGTATGTGACCCTTCTCCTCACATGACCAAACCACGTAAGCTGCGGTTCCCATACCTTAAAAATATCTACAAATACTAGATAACGCATCCAATATTCTCCACAGCTAAAAAATAGCCTTTGAATTGTTACAGCCTTTTATTCTAGACTCTAGCGTATGAATACTACTAGAAATTCAATCAAAATCGGCCACGCCCCATCGACCGACTTAGACCAGTCTAACAAATGGTCAAAAAATCGAGGAGCAAAAATGCAGGAAATTATTTTTGCGTCCTCAAAATTTATTTTTCAAGAAGTGACAATCTTTTATCGATTTTTATTTAAAATAAATTAAAAATAATATTCAAAAACAAAATCGGTCGATTATTTCGGTTGGTCATTTTAAAAAACCAACCTATTTCGGTGAGTAATTTTCTATTTTTAAGAAAATCGACCGAAATTGATAGGTTATTTTCACATGAAAATGCAATTAATGAGTCTAAATAAAATAAAAGAAAGTCTTAAACAAAATTGTGCCAATGGTCTATTGGTAGAATAATTTCTGTATACGGTTAAAATCGACCACGTACGATTTTATGGGCTCGAGGGTCTGCCTCTAAATTAGATCCATACAGAAGCAAGTTCGAGCTCGAAGAACACGGAGGCCGAAGGATCGAGATCGGGCAAGGTCAACATAGAGTAACGGAGTGACGAGATATCCGCAATCGACCCCAAATCTAGGCGGAAATCTCGGGATTGACAGAACCCTTAACGATTATTAATATCAATCATGTATTTTGTTTCCTAAATTAGAGTTATAACTTATTTAGGATTCCTCTACTATATAAAGAGGAACCCTGTTCAATTGTAACCATCACACGAATCACATACACGATTACTGAAAAATAATAACATTCTACTCTTTTGCTTGCTTACGATTCCCTACTGCTTTTACGATTCCCTATTCCGAATTGAGGTCGACAACTTGCGAATGATAATAGTTGATTTATTTTAATCGTTTATTTCATTTATCCATTCAACCATTTATCAATTGGCATTGAATCAAATCACATATTTCTTAAAACCACATTACAAGTTTAATTGTTACTCGTATTTAAGGTAAACAGTTTGGCACCCACCGTGCGTCTAAGGATAATAGTGATTGCTTCGTGCTAATTCTGGTATAACACACTATTTTACACTTGTTTCTTGTCAAGAATTTTGTTTTCAGGTTAAATCATGTCAAACTCACAAAACACAGCTACACATGGTGACAACGGCCTCGGATTCCACGGAGAGAACGAGAATGTTATCGCACTAGGAATCGAGGTGCCATAGGATGACCTCAGGGGAGTACCGCCTGTCAACCCGGTCGATGTCAGTTCGCATGTCTCTTTGAATGCGGATTTAGGTGGGGACCCCGAAGGAAGCGTGCGCATAGAGGGTCGCATTGACGGTCGAGGTACACAGGGAAGAGAAGACGAAGGAGTCAGTCTCCAGGTAATATTTGAAATGGTGCAAGCCCAACAAAACGCCATTGCTCAGTTGCAAAATCAGCACAGGGCACCAAATAGGGTCGAACAAGAGGTTACTCGCCGTATCGAGCCAGTGCCTGAAAGATCGGTTGATAATATTTCGACAACCGACCCTGCTATAATGGGGATGCTCGAGGAGCTTTCTAAGAGAATAGAATCGGGAGAAAAGAAAATCGAGGCCAACAACAAGAAGGTGGAAACTTATAACTCTCGAGTTGATCAAATACCGGGGGCACCACCGATCTTAAAGAGAATGGACTCTAGAAAGTTTGTGCAAAAACCATTCCCTCCGAGTGCGGCTCCGAAACTCATCCCAAAGAAGTTCCGTATGCCTTATATACCTAAATATAACGGGACCTCTGACCCAAATGAGCACGTTACTTCCTACATGTGCGCTATAAAAGGAAACGATTTAGAAGATGACAAAATCGAGTTAGTGTTGCTGAAGAAGTTCGGAGAAACCCTTTCCAAGGGAGCTATGATTTGGTATCACAATTTGCAGCCAAATTCTATTGATTCGTTTGCCATGTTTGTGGATTCATTCGTAAAAGCACACGCTGGGGCCATAAAGGTTGCAACGAGAAAATCAGACCTCTTCAAAGTGAAGCGAGGGATAACGAGATGCTGATAGAGTTCGTATCTCGATTCCAAAAGATACGTATGGAATTACCACCAGTCATGGATGACTGGGCTGTTCAAGCTTTCACCCAAGGATTAAACGAGCAAAGTTTGATCGTACCACGCCAGTTAAAGCAGAATTTAATCGAGTACCCAGCTGTAACTTGGGCAGATGTTCACAACCGATATCAGTCGAAGATTAGGGTCGAGGACGACCAATTGGGATCCCCCTCGGGTTCAGTACATCCAAATCGGTCGACAGGTAAAAGTTAGAGAGATATTGATAGAGAATCGAGGCCAAAAAAAGATCGGTACCAGCCATATATTTCAAATCGAAGGAATACTGTTCCGGGACGCAATTCCGCTCGGAACGATCTAAGGGTGACCGGGGGAAGAACTCTTGGGGACTTATGAGTAAAACTAGCTTCGACGAATATGCGGATCCCACAGAAGCACCTTGACTATCGGAGTATAATTTCAGTGTCGATGCATAGGGGATTGTATCGTCCCTCGGAATGATCAAAGACACTAGGTGGCCCAGACCTATACAAATTGATCCTTCTTAGAGAAACCCAAACCTAATGTGTAAGTATCATGACACACATGGCCATAGAACTGAAGACAGCAGACAACTGAGGGATGAGGTAGCTCGATTGTTCAACGAAGGCCATCTTCGAGAATTCTTCAGTGATCGAGCAAAATATCACTTCAGGGAGAGAGACGCAAACAGAAAGAACGAGCAAGAAGAACCTCAGCATGTTATTCACATGATCGTCGGGGGGGGGGGGGGGGGGGGGGTTGACGTCCCCCAAAGGCCTATATTCAAATGCACCAAAGTACCGATCACAAGAGAAAACCATACTCGAGACTATGTGCCCGAAGGCACTCTATCGTTCAATGACGAAGAAGCAGAAGGCATCTCTCAGCCACACAACGATGCCCTGGTAGTTTCTATTTTGTTAAATAAAATTCAAGTTAAACGTGTTCTAGTGGATCCAGGTAGCTCAGCAAACATAATTAGATCGAGGGTCGTAGAGCAGCTCGACTTGCTAGACCAAATTGTACCCGCATCTCGAGTCCTAAACGGCTTGAACATGGATAGTGAAACAATGAAATAGCAGATAATCTTACCAGTAAACGTGGTCGGGACAATCCAAGATACAAAATTCCATGTCATCGAAGGTGACATGAGATACAACGCACTACTCGAAAGGCCATGGATCCACAACATGAGGGCAGTACCATTGACCCTTCACCAAATGATGAAGTTCCCCACAGTGGATGGTGTAAAACAGTTTACGGGGAACAACACGCTGAAAAGGAAATGTTTGCAGCCGATGAGGTGAAGCCAGTATCATCACCTTCGACCTCAGATAAATCGAGCACCACAGATAGGCAGACGGTCAAATAGCAATCACCATCCCCAGCCTCGACCGAATCGGAGAACCAAGTAATCGAAGAAGAAGAGGATTTTCTCACTCCTCGATTTTTCGGCGTTCCCAAAGAGGCGGATGCAGCCAAGTCAACGGTCGAGGAGATGGAACAGGTGATACTAATCGGGTATCTACCCAAACGAAAGGTATACCTTGGAACGGGTTGACCCCGGAACTCAAGAAAAAACTCATCCAATTTCTTATTGATAACATCGATTGCTTTACGTGGTCCCATTTAGACATGATAGGAATCCCACCGGAGATAACGACTCATCGGTTGAGCCTGGATCCCAAGTTCAGACCGATAAAGCAAAAGAGAAAACCTTAGTCCGAGGTAAAGCACGCCTTCATAAAGGAGGAGGTAACAAAACTTCTCAAAATAGGATCCATTCGGGAAGTAAAATATCCCGAATGGCTAGCTAATGTAGTCGTAGTCCCCAAAAAGGGGAACAAACTTAGAATGTGTGTATACTATAAGGACTTGAACAAGCATGTCCAAAAGACTCTTTTCCACTGTCTAACATCAATCGCATGATCAATGCCACGAACGGCCACGAGATCCTTACCTTTCTCGACGCCTATTCTGGGTACAATCAAATCCAAATGGACCCAGAAGACCAAGAAAAGACTTCCTTTATCACTAAGTATGGAACTTATTGTTACAATGTAATGCCCTTCGGGCTAAAAATACAGGAGATACATACCAACGCCTAGGTAACAAAATGTTCGAAGAACAGATATGTAAATCAATGAAAGTTTACATTGACGATATGTTAGTTAAGTACCTGTGCGCATATGGCCATTTGACTCATTTGCAGGAGACATTCGAAATATTGAGGAAGTACAACATGAAACTTAACCCCGAAAAATGTGCTTTCGTGGTTGGCTCGGGAAAATTCCTCGGCTTGATGGTATCAAATCAGGGGATCCAAATCAACCTCGATAAGATTAAGGCCATAGAGGATATCACCATCGTGGACAATATGAAAGCTGTATAAAGACTAACCGGATGGATAGGTGCCTTGGGTCGATTCATTTCGAGATCATCAGATCGAATCCATAGGTTCTTTTCTTTACTCAAAAAGAAAAATGATTTTGCATGGACTTCGGAATGTCAACAAGCATTGGAGGAATTGAAACGATACTTATCGAGCCCACCTCTGCTCCATACTCCGAAGGCAGAAGAGAAGTTGTACTTATACTTGGCAGTGTCCGAGATAGCGGTAAGTGGTGTACTAGTTCGAGAAGAACAAGGTACGACGATTCCTGTTTATTACGTAAGTCGAACCTTAGGAGATGCTGAAACTAGGTATCCACACTTAGAGAAATTGGTACTTGCATTAATAAGTGCATCTAGAAAATTAAAGCCATATTTCATGTGCCACCCTATATGTGTGATAACCACTTATCCACTCCGAAATGTTTTGCACAAGACCGAGCCATCGGGCCGGTTAACCAAATGGGCCGTCGAACTAGGCGGGTACGATATCGAATATCAACCCCGAACGACCATCAAGTCTCAAATTTTGGCAGACTTCGTGGCCGACTTTACGCTAACCCTCGTACCCAAAGTGAAAAAGGAACTTCTACTAAAATTGGGTACATCATAGGGGGTATGGACCCTCTTCACGAACAATGCCTCGAATGTGAAATGGTCTGGGCTCTGCATTGTTTTGAAACTGCCCATGTGCAATATTATTAGACAATCGATTAGAACAACCAAATTGACTACCAACAAGGCTGAGTTTGAGGCTATGATTGTAGGTCTCGAGGTAGCTAAAAGCTTGGGAGCGGAAATCGTTGAAGCTAAATGTGCCTACTGGTAGTTAACCAGGTAAATGGAACCTTCGAAGTTTAAGAGGACAGGATGCAGAGGTACTTAGACAAATTGCAGGTGACCTTCCATTACTTCAAAGAGTTGACTCTACAACATATACCTCGAGAACAAAATACCGAGGTCGATGCACTTTCCAATTTAGGGTCATCGGTATCGAAGAAGATGAGGTCAACTCGGGGGTTGTCTTCCAACTCTCGAGATCTGTAATAGAGTACAGACATGCTAAAATAAATTCTACAAGCTTAAGCTGGTACTGGAGAAGCAAATACATCGAATATTTGAAGAACGGGAAGTTACTATCGGATCCCGAAGAATCAAGGGCCTTACGGACTAAAGCCACTCGATTCACATTAGACGAAGACAGAACATTATACAGGAGAATGTTCGATGGTCCATTAGCAGTATGCTTGGGACCGAAAGATACTGACTATGTTCTGCGAGAAATCCATGAAGGCACTTGTGGGAACCATTCTAGTGCCGAGTCACTTGTTCGAAAAGTCATCAGAGTAGGATATTATTGGGATAACATGGATAAAGACTCTAAGGAGTTCGTTCGAAGATGCGATAAATGTCAGAGGTTTGCACCGATGATCCACCAGCCTGGAGAATAACTCTACTCGGTCCTATCCCCGTGGCCATTCATGAATTGGGGAATGGACATCGTCGTTCCTATGCCATTGGCCCCAGGTAAAGCTAAGTTCATATTATTTATGACTGACTATTTCTCTAAATAGTTTGAAGCACAGGCCTTCAAAAAAGTCAGGGAAAATGAAGTGATCGATTTTATATGGGATCACATCGCATGCCGATTCGGGATACCCGTAGAAATAGTATGTGATATTGGCAAATAGTTCATCGGTAGCAATTAACAAAATTCCTCGAAGATCACAAAATAAAGAGGATACTCTCAACACCATATCACTTGAATGGGAACGGACATGCCGAATCAACAAACAAGACTGTCATCCAAAACTTGAAGAAAAGGCTAAACAAAGCCTAAGGGAAGTGGAGAGAAAAATTGCCCGAGGTCCTATGGGCTTATCAGACAACGTCGAAATCTAGTACTGGAGAAACCCCGTTTTCCTTAGTTTATGGCTCCGGAGCATTGATACCAGTCGAAGTGGGAGAACCCAACACTAGGTTTTGATATGCAACAGAGGAATCAAACCATGAGGCCATCAATACCAATCTCGAGTTATTGGATGAATGACGAGATGATGCACTCATTCGAATGGTTTCACAAAAGCAACGAATTGTGAGTTACTACAACAGAAGTACAAACCTTCGACAATTCAAAGTAGGGGACGTAGTCCTAAGAAAAGTCACCATCAACACTCGAGATGATAACGAAGGGAAACTCGGTCCTAATGGGAAGGACCCTACCAAATCCTCGACATATTCGGAAAAAGATCTTACAAACTCTGAACAATGAATGTCGAACCATTGTCGAATAACTGGAACATATCACTCCTTAAGTGGTACTATTGCTAAGGTGTGACTTTATCTTTTCTTTCATTTACTTAAATATTCGAAACTAACTCATCACAGGAATTCGATCCAAGAAATCGAGACCTCCGGTTTTAAAGTACGCGTTGCACTCTTTTTCCCTTAGACAGGTTTTTTTCCCAAACGGGGTTTTCCAGAAATGTTTTTAATGAGGCAACAATCATGTGCTACTTGAGGATAATTCAACAGTATCCAAGGCTTCTTTGCAATCAACCTCGAATACTGGGGGGCATCACCCTCGGATGTTATGTGTTCGATAAATGTACCTAGTATCAATGGGTCTTTATTGGAAAATTTGTAGTGGGACAAACGGTCGTATGAACCGTGTCCATATAGATTAGGCGAGTCCCTACAACAAAACATGTACGCGTGTATAAATTATTCAAAGAAGCATTCTCTTTTCTCGAACATCTCATGTTTCGAAAATAATTTTCTACTATACGAGTCATGTACTTATGATTATGATCTATTGTGCAAAACTAACACTTTTGAAAAATGGCTCAAGGTCCAAGTACAAGCATACCCTTAACACTTGGGGACTGCACACTCGAGCTATCTAAGTTCGAAATTATAATACCTCAAAGAGGCACCCCTCAATATATAGGCCAAGGACACCATACTGGGGGACTAAAATTTCAAACAAATTCGAAATGTTATCGTGAAATAAGTCCAAGAGACATACCCGAAGGCTACAACCACATTAAAGGCTACGACCATATTAAAGGCTACGACCAAAATAATGCGGCTTAGAGACATTCGACTTCCGCTATAAGCAAAAGGCCTTCAAATACTTTGAAAAAACGGTTAAATAAGGCTACCCTCGGCAAAGCAAATAAAAAAGGGCTTCGATAAAATCAACCCTCGAATAATTTAAATGCTTCGATAATATCAGCATTCAAAAAAACCTTAAGGGGTATCAAAATATCTTAACACAAACACGTTAAGGCACAAAAAGAAAAATAGTGTTCCGATCGTCGGACCCTCGAAAAACCCAATGGGTATAAAAAACATATGCTAAGGCATAAGAAATTTTCACTAAGTCTTTTAGCCGAAAAGGGAAAAAATAGCCATTTTTAGAGTCCTAATTAGTCCAACTTAAAGAGCCTAAGGGCCAATCTAAAGAGCCCAAAGGCCGACATAAAGATCCTAAGGGCCAATACAATTAGAGTTCGATACCTAGTTCTCACTCGATTCGAATCCCAGGGTTCCAATATTCCGAGATCAAACAAATGTTAATTACCACTCAAAGAATCACCTAAAGGGCATACTGTGGTGAGCTCGAAAAACTTAACAATCATTTGATAAAAACCTAAGGGTTTACTTTATCCTAAAACTCAAGGTTTATTCGAACTTGGTTGTTAAAGATAACATATCTATCAGTTAGAACGATCACCCTCGAGATAAAAGTATCGATCGAATTTTGAACGCAGGGACTTGCCCTTATAAAAACGAAAAGATTAAGGGTTTATTTCGATTACGAGTTAAATTACAGCAATAATTTTTTTTGATGTTTTCAATAAGGGCAAAAAACATATCTAGAATTGAAAACACACGAAGGCATCAAGAAGAAATTTTCTATTATATCAAAAACATGTACAAGAGGCCAGTCAAAGCCTTACAAAAGAGAAAAGCAAAGAAGCTAGAATCTAACTACGATCGGGGCTAGTCCCCTCAGAACCAACTTCTTCCCGAGCAGCTTCTCCAGGAGCAATTTCTTCAACAACCTCATCTCTATCTTCTCCACTTCTAGACCGACCTCGGCTGCCCTCTACATCATCATCATCATAATCGGAGGAGGCGAGTTGCTTGGCTTTGGTCTCGAGCTCTTTGGACCGAGCAATTTCCTCGGAGAGGTCAAAACCTCGAGCATGAATTTCCTCGAGGGTTTCCCTCTGGGATTGGCACTTTTCCAAATCACTACGCCACTACTCCCAGCCAGAAGCCTCCCTTAGATATGTTTGAACAGCTTCAGCATCGGCCCAGTACATGGTAATGGACTTCTCCTCTATGACCTTGCTCCTCTCAGTCTCCGCCTTGGCCTCAGCGAGCCCGACTTCGAGTTCTTCGACCCTCTTGTCCTGGGCCGAACTTTTCTCTCTAAGGTTTTGATGTTGGGCCTCAGTCGAAGATAGTTTGGCCAAGCCTGCCTCCTTTTCCGCAGCAAGGCGGTCCATCTTCCCTTTCCAGCGATCACAGTCGGCCTTGACCTGATCGACCTCTTCCTGGAGTAGCTCAATCTTCTATACCTTCTGCTTCAGCTGAGATAACGAAGTGTTAACCTCCACAGTCGAATCTATTCCATGCTTTATCATAAGGGTGGTTACTTGCTTATCTAACTCGGCTTCCTCTTCATGAGCCTTGTCCAAGTCCGCTTGAAGATCCTTTATGGCCTCATCCTTTTGGCCACAAAGTAACTTCAAGGCATCTCTTTCTTGTTAGACCCCTTGGAGTTTTGCTTCACACTGACTTAGGTCAGCTCTGAATTTGGCAGAGGCCTATACAAATAAGAAAACACAAGTTAGATTTGTGGAGAAAAAGACGAAGAAAAATAAACAAAAAGCTATTGGAACTTACCTTGGAAAAAAGACGTTGGGCTTCCGCCATAAGGATCAAAGAATCATTTATATCAGAGGCGTCATCGACCCCCACAAAGCAATCCCGGAAAGGATCACCTATGCTAGAGCCTTCGCCAACTTCGCGGGTCTTCAGCCTTTGGGCCTCCCATTGCTTCTTCGGAAAAGACTGGCATTGAAGGCAGTTGACCTATTGTCATGGCCCCGAGCGAATCGCTCGGGGATCTCTATCCGATCTTCTATGTTTTGGAACCGGCCCCGCCCGGTGTAGAAGTTGATGATCGAGAAATCACCTCGACCTCAGGAGACCTAGGGTTCACCCCTGAATTTCTTCGAAGCCTACTCGATGTGAGGCTCAGTTATAGCGGGTGGAAGCTAGGAATGTGGGGCGACCTCGGCGGCCTTTCGAGTGCGTATTATCAACCCCGAAGTGTCTTCTTCTTCTTCCTCGTCCTGGTCTCTCAACTTTTCGACCATGTTCGCCGAGAGACCGACCATTTTAAACCTCACCCTTCGAGGTTTGGGTTTGGAAACCTCGGATTTCGAGAGATCCTTTCTCTTCTTATCCGGTCTCGGAGCTGGGGACTTGGCTTCTCCGCCTTCACTCGAAGGCCTCATAATGGCGTCTTTGGTCAGGCCTACATGAGGAAAGATTAGTAATGAAGAAAGCATGTAATTACTTCGGAATACGTAAGAATAGATCCTTAACATGGTTCTTGGCCTCCTACTTGCCCTTGGTTAAATCCCTCCACACTCGTTCAACACGAGTTTAAGTAGAGGTGAGCTTTTGGATCTAGTCTTCAAAATTGGGAACCGCTTGAGGAATCCAAGGAACAACTACATGATTAAAGAAAAATCTTAAGCAAAATCAAAAGAAACACGAAGATCGAAAATTAAAAATTCACTTACATTTGAGATTCCATTCCTTAGGGAACGACATCTTTCCTTCGGTAACAGGTCTTCACCCGTATGTATCAGCTCATCCAGCCTCGATCTTTATCCTTGTCGATGCTCGAGAATAGGGTCTTTGTTGCTCGATAGTGAAGCTTATTTAGCCCTCGATAGAGTTAAGGTCGGTACAACCGTATAAGATGATTCAAAGTGAACTCCAACCCTCCGGCCTCATTTGAGAAGAAGCGCAACATGATCACTATGCGACAAAGTGAAGGATGAAGCTGACCGAGGGTGACTTCGTACCTCCTGCAGAAGTCAAAAATCACGAGGTCAACGGGACCCAGTGTAAACACTTAAGAACCCCTTCACGTGTGTGGTGATGCTCTCTTCTAGTGAAGGAATGCGCACCACTACCCCCGAACCCCATTTGCAGTATTTCTTCATGGCCTTGACATGGCCCTCAGTAATCTAACACATGTACATCGACACATGTTCGCATCATCCCGGTACCGATGAGGGGTTCTCAACTTTAAAGTCAGATTTGAGAACGCATGGGCCAGGAATGTATTCATGGGGGGCCGGTTCTACCGGCGTTTTATCACCTGCTGACCGAGAAGAAGAAGATGAAGATTTCTCTTTTTGCGGCACAGTCTTGGAGGTTTTCGCCATTTGTATATATGTAGAAGATGGAAGAAAGGTATGAAATTGGTGGTTCCGATTAAAACGACGACAACGTAATTGGCGGCGATGAGAGAAATATGAGAAGAATTGGGGAGTTAAGAGTTTCTAATAAAATCAAAGTAAAGTTTGAATCAACAAAAGAGGTAGTATTTATAGGCTTGGGACGATGGTTCGGTATAACTAGTGGCTGACCGACAACTGACATGCATTGATGATTTTTGTGAACCGAACCAACGGACCCGCCAAAGATCGGTGATGTTGTCATGATAAGTGACCGGTCATATCCACCGCTTATGTCACGAGGATGATGTCATAATCGGGATGCAAGGGAATTGAGGCTCAAGTCGTTTCTTATCATTTCATTCTAGGAAATGCGGGAACTATCTGTATACGGTTAAAATCAACCATGTCCGATTATATGGGCTCGAGGGTCTGCCTAGAGATTAGATCCATACCGAAGAAAGCTCGAGATCGAAGAACACAGAGATTGAAGGATCTAGATCGGGCAAGGTCGACATCGAGTAACTGAGTGACGAGATATCCGCAATCGACCCTGAATCTCGACGGGAATCTTGCGGTTGGCAGAACCCTTAACGGTTATTTATATCAATCATGTATTTTATTTTCGAAATTAGAGTTATACCTTATTTAGGATTTTTCTACTATATAAAGAGGAACCCTATTCTTTTGTAACCATCATACGAATCACTTACACGATTACTGAAAAATAATAACATTCTGCTCTTTTACTTGCTTAAGATTCCCTACTGTTCTTATTGTTCTTATAGTTCTTGTTGTTCTTAACGCTTGATCTCAAGCCCATTCTGAATTGAGGTCGACAACTTGCGAATGACACTGGTTTTGTTTATTTTAATCGTTTAATTCATTTATCCATTTAGTCATTTATCAATTGGTATTAAATCAGATCATGTATCCTTATAACAACATTACAAGTTTTAACTGTTACTCGTATTTCGAGGTAAATAATATCCTACCACAGTACAAACCCCGATTCGATTTCAAATGGTGCATTTTATAATTATATAATTAAAATACCAACCGACTTCAGTTGGTTTTTTCGACAGATCTTTTCTTTTTTGGTTGTTTGTGGAATTTAGTTGACCCACCGAAGTCGGTCGGTTGGATCTACCGATCAGACGATTACCGACCGCGATGAACCAATCGGTTTTCATTTGATTTCTTTCAATTATCGATCATCGGCCGATTTTTGCAGCCGGTTTTCCCCCTTTTTAAATAGTGGAAACTAACTCTTCAGTTTTTCCCCTTGTGATACATAAAGAGGAGTTTGAGAAGGTAAACCAATAGGAATATAGTAAAACCAGTTTTTGTGGTGGCCATTACACTTCTCTCTGGAGAAAATTCCAGGGATATTCACAAATCAAACATGTAAGAATTGCATATCAACAAGTAAACACTACTAAAAAATCAGGTTTTAGCGACGGACAAATTCTGTAGCTAAATAGAAAAATCCGTCGCTAATCTCATTTAGCAGCGGATTAGCAACATATTATCAAAAAATTCTGTTAGCTACGAGCGTTTTAGCGACAGATTAGCTACGGCGTTCGTAGCTAATTCCAGTTTTTTTGTAGTGAAAATAGCATATAAATAATAGAAGTTTCATTTTGAGTATCTAGGAAATAAGTCTAGTTGCAAGGTAACAACTTAAGGGATGTGGCATCATTGAATATCAAATTCAGCAACTCCAAAAGTTAAAGTAATTAAGCAGCAAGTCAGCTCGAAAGAAGTAAGTTTTTTCAGCACTGCTCCTTTCATATGTTAGTAAAAGGGTCTCTACTTTTGACAAAACTGGACAAGATATTGGTCAATGGCTTATTTCTGAATGGTGAAGGGATCTCCTTTCATGATGCATTACACGCGCATCACTAGTTCATGCGTTGGGCTAAATTTGTTACTCTATACGTCCCAATTTATGCGAGAATTTTCGTTTTTCAAGATTCAAACTTCTCAATTTTGATTATGCATGTAAACATGGAAATTTTTAATTTTTCAAAATAAAATTTACATTTGTACAAACTACGTAAAAAGTATTGATAAGTTGGTATTTTACCAACTTATTTCATCTTGATACTTAGGCTTTTATATGATTTTGTTGAGAAACTAAGGCATTTATTGAGGTGTGATTTAGAGGTGATGGTGAAGAAATCATGCGAAAACGAGTCAAAAAGAAGCTAAAATGGACAATGGGAGTATGCCCAGTGAATTACCCTTCGCGAACGCGATGCATCAGAAAATCAGACCTTCGCGAACGCGAAGCACCAGAACTCAAACCATCGCGAACGCATGAGTGTAACCTTGAACGCGAAGCTTGAAGAAACATACCTTCGCGAACGTGATGCTGTTGTCACGAACACGATGAAGAAATGGGCGGAAAAGCCTGGGCAGTTTAATAATTTTATTATTTTGACCCCAAACCATTTAATACACAACCTAGCAGATATTTTGGACATTTTTGGCAGATCTTTGGCTTATTTTCAGTTCATACACTAGAGAGAACAAGTTTTAGAAGTTAGGGTTCTTGCACACACACTTGAGTCTTGAAGATTTGAAGCTTTTGGTTGAGAATTTCTTACTCCTTTGTGCTCATTTCTTCATTTCCTTGCTTTGTATTGAATATTTAAGTGTGTAGTATTTATTTCCAACACTTGAATCTCGTTTATGGAAATATTCATATTTAAAGTGTGGATTAAATACCTTGTTGTGCTTATGTATTGAACGATTCTTATTTATTTATGAAGTAAGTTATTGTTTCTTTAATTATTCTTGTTCTTTAATATTTTCAAAGGGATTAGCTAACCCTAGGACTCGCTCATTTACTTCGAATTAATTTTGGGAAACAAAATTTGGGGTTGAAAAAGATTAATTAACAAGAACTTGAGGCTTTAACCCTCATTTTATAGATTCTACCTAGGAATAGGATTGAACTACTTGTAGCCACATCCGGGAGTGCTTAATCTCTTAATTTGTCACGATCCCAAATCTAAATTGGTCGTGATGGCACCTATCATGATACCAGGCTATCCAACTCATTACGCATAACATAAGGGACTTTTCATTTAATTCAATATTATTCGATATATCATAAAACTCCATTTTAGCATTTCAAAATAATAAAAGTAGGTAAAATATTTAAAACACAGCCCCAACACCCAGAGTCATCAGTCATGAGCAACTAAGAAGTAATACAAATCTGGTTCTGTTTCTTAATACAAAGAAGTCTGAGAACATAAGAAATAATGAGATAGGAAGGAGAAAGGCAAGGATGCGAACGCCGTGCAACTACCTTGCAGTCTCCGAAAATGCTCCAAAGAGAATAGGTCAGCTATCACTCAGTCCCGACACCTGAATCTGCACACAAGGTGCAGGGAGTAACGTGAGTACGCCAAATCAGTAAATAACAATTATAACTAAAGACTTGAGTAAATGAATCAAATCAGGGGTCTAAATTAATATTTCATAAAAACTCCAATTTTATATTTAAAATCTCGTAATAAACATTTGTTCAACATTTTCACTAGAGGCTCAGTGTAAAGAAGAGTGAAAACAGTAGTTTCATAAAAATAAGCCCCTCTAGCACAATATCACTCACAAATAAGCCTCTCGGGCAAGCCTCTTAGTCACCCGTGACTCAAATCTTATCAGTCAATACTCACTCTCAGCACTCTCACTCAACAAGTACCATATAATAACCGTTGCGGCGTGCAACCCGATCCATAAATAGTCGACTGCGCTTATTGGGGGTGTACAGACTCCGGAGGGACTCCTAAAGCCCAAGCGCTATATCGCTGCGGCGTGCAGCCCGATCCAATATTGATGCGGCGTGCATGTCGATCCACACACACACACACACACACACACACACACACACACACATATATATATATATATATATATATATATATATATATATAATGTTGCGGCGTGCAGCCCTATCCATCACTATCCTCACAATCCGTCCCTCAGCCTCACTCAGTCATCATTCTCACCAGCCACTCGGGCATCTCAGTACAAATCAAGGGGACTCGGCCCAAAATATCTTTCATTTATTTAAAATAGAGTGATGAACAGGAATAAGCAGTGAACATGTATAAATCATCACTGAGAATATATTCTCTATCAAAATGGTGTGAGGACAGTAGTAAAAATACCCTGAGGATCCAAACAGTTCGACACAAGGCCCCAAACATGGCATTTAGCCCAAGTTAACAGAATCATTTCCAAAACACATGAAAATCATATAAAATCTATCAAATACGCAACTCTACATTCGCCACGGGACGGACCAAGTCACAATCCCTATGGTACGCGTCCACACGCCCGTCACCTAGCATGTGTGTCACCTCATTTATCAAAATAGTACAAAATTCCGGGGTTTCATACCCTCAGGTCTAGATTTACAATCGTTACTTACCTCAAACCAAATAAAATCCTAATCCGCGATGCCTTTGCCTCTTGACTCGGCCTCCAATCGTCTCGAATCTATTCAAAATCATATTCATATCATCAATATACGCTAAAGTAACAAAACCAACGCGAAAATAATCAAATTACACCAAATATTCCGAAATTGACCAAACCCGACCCCCGGGATCACGTCTCGGAATCCGATAAAAATCACAACACTAGAATCCTTATCCTCTCACGAGTCTATACGTACTAAAATCATAAAAATCGGACCTCAAATGACCCCTCAAATTCCAAATTTAAACTCTCCAATTTCAAGCCCTAATCTCCCAATTTCTTCCTTAATTTTCCACTAAAATAATGACTAAACAATGGAATAATTTCCATAAACACAAGATACAAGGTCCAAGTAGGTTACCTCTCTGAAAAAACTTAATTCCCCCTTGAAATCACAGCTCAAAGCTCCAAACCCGTCCAAAATGGTGAAGAAATAGGTGAAAATTCGCGAAGGCAACCTTATATAGGTTCTGCCCAGCAGTCTCGCACATGCGACCCCAAGAGACGTACCTACAGCGCCGCACCTGCGGAAAATCCCTCGCAGGTGCGATTTTTTACTTAAATCTCAAAAACCATTTCTGGGGTCAAAATCCCGCATCTGCGACCTCGCAGGTGCGGTTCCCTACTCGCACCTGCGGTTCCTGACCATCACACCACTGGCCGCACATGCGGATGCCCATGCTCTTCTTCCGCCTCGCACTTGTGGTCCCCAATCCGCATGTACGGTTATGACAACACCAGCAGCTTCAGCTGCTCTTCCAAGTTTCCAACTTTCCGACAACCATCCGAAATCAATCCCGAGCCCCTCGATGCCTCAACCAAAAGTACCAACAAGTCATATAACATCACTCAGACTTAGTTGAACCTTCGAAAGACCCAAAACAACATCAAAACACTGAATTAATCCAAACTTCAAGCCTAAGGTTTTCTAAACTTCCGAAATTCGCCAACGATGACGAAACCATCCAAACCACATCCGAATGACCTAAAACTTTGCATACACATCTCAAGTGACACTAGGAACCTGTTCCAACTTTTGAAATTCCATTCCGACCCCGATAGCTAATTTTCCATTGCCGACCGGAAATCGCCAAAAATCCAATTTCACCAATTCAAGCCTAATTCTACCACGGACCTCCGAATGACATTCCGAACACACTCCTAAGTCCCAAATATCCTAACGAAGCTATGTGAACCATAAAAAATACATTCTGAGATCATCTACCAATAAGTCAACTTCTGGTTGACTTTTCCAACCATTTAACCAACTTAAGAGACTAAGTGTATCATTTCTTTTCACAATCACTCTGAACCCGATCCAACTGACCAAACAAAATACAAATGAGCTAAATGACACAAAATGAAGTAGAAATGGGGAAAACAGGGCGAATCTCACGGAACGACCGGCCGGATCGTTACATAATTGTTTTAGGTATAATTCAATTAGGAAGTCTTGTTAGTCTTACATAAACTCGCTCATATTTGAAAATCGTGAAATACATTGGATCATTACTTGAGTGTAATTCCTGATGCATCCATACTTGTAGCCATTTATCATTTTATTTGCTTTCTAGGTTAGTTTGAATTTTTGCATTTAGGTATAAACATTTACACAACCAAATTCTAAGTGTTTGGCATTGCATAACAAGTGATAATTCTATTACATTCCTAATTGCCTACATATTGTTCTCTGTGGGATTCGACCCAGACTCATAGTTGGGTAATTTATATTGCATGCGACCGTGTCCATTTACTTTTTAGTAGTGGATTTGGACGTCATCAAGTACTATAAGTCGTAGTAATTAAAATTTAAACTATTTGAAAGACATATACAAATGTTACAATTAAAGAATAATTTATTTAACTCTCGAAATCTGAGCGGAGGATTTGCATATGTAACCTATTTTGTGCCACCTTTTAACCAGTACCCTAGTTTTAAAAATTATTGATTTGGTAGCCAGCTGACAAAAAATTCACAATAATGTAAGTACGTAATTTTTGACACACGCAACATTTAAAGTTAGTTTTAGTATTTTAAATATTTACTTGAGTTATTATCGATTTTTAAACTATTTTTATAACCACTTTATTAGTTTAATTTTTATTGTTTTAGTATTTAAAAATTAAAGAGAAATACAAAAATAGTTTCATTTTAATATGAGTTTTGTTGTAGTTAAAGTTCATTTGTATTTTATTAGTGTTTTGTCATTTATTTTATTTTCAGAAAGAGAATGAAATTTGAGGTTGGTTTTGTTTTGTCTTAGTTCAATAAGTCCAAAGAGATGGCCCAATTCGGATCTAATCCCAATCCTATTTTATCCATCAGACCCTTCATTTAATCATAGACAACCATCATATTCCATCTAAGGGCCGCCATTATTCCAACACCCCAAATATAAACCTCAATATAACACAAACTAAAACCCTAATTCAACCTAACCTAAAACCATCCGCCAGACCTCCTGAGCTTCCGCCGAGCCGCCACCCCCGACACCTCTAACTCGGCGGAAAGAGACCATCTACCACAACCTTAGAGCCGCCTCTAGTCTGCCATATCCCAACCCAAACTCTACGGAACCCTTCTTCTTCACCCCTTAACACCAATAGCCGCCACCCTTCACCGAAATTCCTAACCTAAGACCCCCATTTCCAACGCTGCCCTCTAGTCATCTTCTCCCTCACCAGCCAGCCGCCAGACCTCCTTTCCAGGACCCTCTAGACGCTGCCAATTCTCCCCTCTTTACCACCCTTCGGCACACCCCACCCATCTCCATCTCCCAGCAGCCGTCTAGACTAGTGGCACCTCCAGCTTTCTTCCGCCCAGAACCAGCCAGCCGCCGCTGCCGATCTCACCTCAAAGGAAAAAAATTGAAAAACAAAGCAAGGTATGGGAAAATCCATGTAAACCATTGTCACCCAAATCAAAAGCTAAAAGTAGATCACATTTTCGATTTTATTGATTTATGAACTAAAGTCGAGCAAAATATTTTTTTGAGTTCAAATTGTTTTTGAGTTGAAGGTTACTGTGTTGAGTTAAAAACGTTTAGTAAGATGGGAAAATGAGGTGCGAGGTTAAGTTTCAGTCGCCAATTCGAGTTCGAGTTCGCGTCCGCGGTTCGCCAAATTTTTGAGTTCACAATAGTGAAACAATAAATTTTTCAGCTGTATTGAGGTCCAATTCTGTAACGACCCGGGCGGTCGTTCCGTAGAATTTATATTATTGTTGTTATTGCCTTTTCATGGGTTGATTATGTTGTTTATGATGTGTTGGAGTCGGTTGGCTCGGGTTAAGAATGGCTGTAGTGAGAATTGAGACATTTAGTCTCTAAAAATAGCTTTGTAGTTGGAAAAGTCAACTGAGAGTTAACTTATTGGTAAATGATCTCGGAATGTAGATTTTATGGCTCGGATAGATTCGTTAGGTGATTTGGGACTTAGGAGTGTGTTCAGAATAATTTTGTGATGTCCGGTGTAGAATTAGGCTTGAATTGGTGAAAGTTAGTTTTTGGCGATTCCGGTCGGCAGTGGAAAATACTCTATCGGGGTCGAAATGGAATTCCGACAGATGGAACAGGTTCGTAATGTCATTTTGGACTTGTCTGCAAAATTTCAGGTCAATCAGAGTTGATTTGGATAGTTTCGGCATCATTGGTGAATTTTAGAAACATCAAAGTTCTTAGGCTTGAATCCGATGTAAATTTGGAGTTTTAATGTTGGTTTTGGTGTTTTGAGAGTGAAACTAAGTTTGAATGATGTTATGGGATATGTTCTTAAGTTTTTTTGGGGTCCCGAGGGGCTCGGGATTAATTTCGGGTGATTAACGGACTCATTTGGACTTAGAACAATTGCTGGTTTTCTAGTGTCAATGCAGCAGATTTTTACTCTCTGCGATCGCATAAAGGGAGTCGCGATCGCATAGTTCATTTTGAGAGGGGTCAGGACTTACTCTCTGCGATCGCATAAGTATGCCCGCGATCGCAGAGAACGAGCAGGTTAGGCAGTACGATCGCGTGAGGTTTCTTGCGGTCGCGTAAAGCATTTGGGGCGCGTGGGGTCGGGAGGTCAGGAGTGCTGTGCGATCGCGTGCCTAAGGCTGCGATCGCAGAAGTCAAAATCCCTAACACTGTGCGATCGCAGGGCCAAGGCTGCGATCGCGGAGAACAAAAGCCTGGACAGTGTTTAAATATTTCCTCCGCGACCTAAACCCCTTTTTACACTATTGTTGTACGGAAAAGAGATCTTGGGGGCGATTTTGAAGAGGGAAATCCTTGTTCTTCATTAAGGTAAGTGTTCTAGTTATTAAAACTCGTTTATGGGTGATTAAAGACCATAATCTCAGCCTTTAATTCATGAAACAGTAGAAAAATAGGATTTTGGGGCATGAGATTATGAGACCTTCAAGGGTCTATTTGAGGGGTCAAACGAACTCTGATTTTGGTGTTCTTTATATGCACGGAATCGCGAGAAGATGAAGAACACTTTTATGTAAAAATTCCTGAGTTTCGGGATGCGGGCCCGGGGGTCGGGTTTTGCCCGGTTTCGGATTTTTGAGTAAATTTGATATCTTTTGATTGGAATTCGTTCCTTAAGCATATATTGATGATAAAAATCTGAACTTGGTATATTTGGAGCCTTCGGAGGCTGATTCGAGAGGCAAGCGTGTTGCAGAATAGTTTTTCGGCTAGTTTGAGGTAAGTAATGTCTTTAAATCCTGTCCTGAGGGTATGAAACCCTGGACTATGCACCTTTTCACGGGTTTTGAAATGAAAAGGTGGAAACTTTGGAATCATCTTTCCTATTTAGGAGACTATTGAGTTGCGAAACCGATTTTTAAGCCTTTGCTTAATTAGTATTTATATATTATGACATGTTTTGGGCTGTAAGCCGTGTTTGGGGCCTAGTGCCGACTTGTTTACCCTTCGGGGGTTATGTTTTACTATTTTTCTCACTGATATGTTATGATTTTTTACTCAGTCTTTTCTGTGAAATTTTTTTGACACTCAGAGTATTTTGATACTACTTCTTGAAAATGAAACTCTGTTTTTGGGTCGAGAACCCGGTGTATTATGGCCTGAGGGGAAAATTGAGAGTGTCTGACTGAGTGAGGCTGCTGGCCAATATCGTGAGGTGATATGATATGAGTGAGGCTGCGGGCCTATATTGTGTGTGATTTATGCCATGTTGTGGCT